>NDGN011323755.1:0-13434 GCA_002564285.1 Tympanoctomys barrerae
AGAAAGAAAGAAAGAAAGAAAGAAAGAAAGAAAGAAAGAAAGAAAAAAAGAAAGAAAAGAAAGGAAGAAAGAGTTCTAAGAAGCTTACATGGTCCCCACCCTGCATTCCCTGTATCGTCCCCTCTGCATATGAGTAGGACTTAGGAATGCTTGTAGCCTCTAATGATGGCAAAGGTGGTGCTATGTGACCTTAGTGACATCATATCATGGTGATCTTGTCAAGGGGGCCAAGTGACAGGAACAACCAAGATCCTGGAAAACCTGAGGCTGGGAAACAGCCAATGAGGAAGGGAGTCCTTGGTCTCACTGTCCAAAACCGTGTGTTCTCCCAACACACTGAATGGGTTTGGATGCAGATCCTCCTCCAGCCCAGGCTCTAGGGATCCCTGCATGGCAGCCTTACTGTAAGACTGTGATTGGAAAGCCACACTAAGCTGGGACCAGATTCCTGACTCAGGGACACTAGGAGATAATTAATGTGTGTGCTTCTAAGTCACTGATTTTGGATATTGTGTGAGAGCATAGAAAACACATGCAGGTGATTTTCTTCCAACTGATTCCTTCTAAAATATTTAAAAGGATGTAGTTGAGATTAGCATGCTCCAAGTCACCAGGCAAATCCTTCAAGCTTCTAAGTTGTTTTTATTTTTTCTTTCTGTATTTTAGGGAAGGTCTACAGGGTGTTCAGGGTCTCACTACTAAATTGGACTCATAGTGATTCTCCTGTTTACAGCCTGCCTAAGCTGCTATGTTTTGTTTTTGTTTTTGTTTTTTTTTAATATTTCAACTCAACTTGTATAGCTTGCGTATTGTCAGTTTTAATGGACAATATAATTAAAGGCTTGCCTTTGATGGGTATAAGCCACTTGACACGTCCCCCTCACTTTATAAAATTCTCAGGTCTTCTTCTATTCAGTTATCTTTGATATCAACGTTTGAAAGTTCCAGGATTTTCAATAATCAACTATTTTCATTGCTGCAGGTATGGATAAAAAAGAGTGCAAGACAACCTTCATAATTTTCTCCTTCTTTTCTATACTGGTATTAATTAATTCTGAAAATAATGTCACTCATAAGCATAGCTATAATATTTACAATGCTATAATAATTGCTATCATATTTACAAAAAATCATACCACTTACACTTGCTCCATTTTTAAATGGATATTATTCAGTTCCTTGGAATTCCCTTGTGTCCCTCTTTTTCCTCTCTCTAACAAGGGAGAAAGCTCAAGATACAGGTTAGACAGCTATATCGTGGTACTATAGCAACTTTATAGCATAAGCAAAACTTAACTCCCTGATTCCAGATTTGAACTCCAATGTTGTGTTTCTGTTTCTACTTGCATTCCTTTGAGAGTAATTTTTAGTGTAAAATGAGAGATACTTTGTTAAGGAACATAATTCTGGGAGATCTAATATAAACTTTAAAAAGTAGAAAACCATTTCCCAGGAAAGGAAATGATATATGATGGTTAAAGTGTGCTTGGACAAGGCTAGAAATATAAGTGACCATTATAGGCATTTTTAACTCCACAGAAAGTATAGATACAAGCAACTTATTTACCTCTTCTCAAAAGCTGCAGTGAGCAGAAAGAAGTATTTTTATTACTCTTGTAAAATTCACTAAGTTTACCCTAAAAATAGTGGAGTAGCAAAACATGTGTTCTCTGACAACTTGAAAAACTAATTAGTGATGAAAACAAATTCTCAGACTTAGGAGGCTAATAACCTTGTCTATTTTGAAAAATGCAATAGTCCTCTGTATTCCAGCAGATTTTTTTCCAATTTAGTCTAAGAAACAACAGAACCATGCATCATTAGGCCGGACAAGGAAATGATAAACAACATTGTTACGGCTCTGTGGTTGCTAGGTGGCTAAAGGCTCTAAAGTGGGAACTCTCATTATTTGACACAGACAAGTCGCTAAATGCGTGTCAAGGCAATTGTTGGTGCCTGACGTGGCTGAGGTAGCCCGCAGCACATTCCTGTCCCCGAGAACTCTGGCCATTCTTCACCAGGGCAAAGACTTAGCCCTTTCGCTGTGCTTGTTGCTTTCAGGTTTCTCTAATGTGAACACCAAGATATTTTTCCTTCATTACTATTTTCATCGTACCATTTCTCTATCCAAGCCAAGGTCCAAAAAGATTTCCAACTGATGCATGTAAGTGAAGCTCAAACTCCTAAAATACAACTTTCCAATACTATCGTAATCTATTCCCAGGCTTCTTTCCATTGTTACAGTCTCATCTCTCCAAAAAAAGAAAAAATAAACAGTAACTTAGATAAATCCATCACTAATCATAGCCTACGTGCGCATTCTTCAGCACACAATGGCTGCCCCAAGATTCTCATTTCTCTTTCTCTTACAATTTTTTCCTCAAGCTGTTCCTCAATAATCCTTTCCCAGTTCTTCCTGTCCATTGTGATTACTCACCCTCGTGGCTGCATATCACACATTTTCCAAAGAGTTTATAATATGATAGAAACTTGTGGCTTTATATGTTAAATCTTGAACTACAGTATAGTCATCTAAAGAAATAAATTTGTTGTATACTTCTTTTTAAAATTTCACACAAACTAACAGTGTATTTTACATTCTAGATTCTTTGTAATTTCTTATTTTGTTGTTTAAACTGAGTGAATCTAAGAAGGATATTATTCCTTAAAGGACATCTTCTACACTCATGCCAAGCATTCTGGTCTTTTATTTGAGGCATTTAAAAAGCGCTGTTGACAGATTTCCTCTTTTCGTATCCATACTAAGACAAAATCTGCTTTCGAACACCTTCCAAATGGAGCTCTCAGTTTTGTTCTCTGAGATGACACACACTAAGTCCAAGTCATTTTAACTGACAGCACTGCATTTACTTGAAGGCAGACACCGCGGCTCTCGTAAGGTTGTTCCTAGTCAGGCACTCCACGTTCTCCGATCTTGCTCCGTAGGCCATGGCCTCCAGACACCCTGCCCCTTCATTTGGCCATTATGAAGAGTCTTTGCTCTTTACCAAAGTCTCTCATGGATCTCCATTGCCTCAAAGCACAATACTCTCAATGTTATAGCGAGTGTATATTTCAGTGGAAGAGCTAATTTGGTAAATCTTGGCACTATACTGCTAGTAACAGAATTTAAGTTTACTTTGTCTATTTTGATACCACATAATTTTGGCTCAAACCAAATAAACATCCACAAAAACTTTCCAAAATTTAGATTTTATGCTTTTGCACCTTGAACTTGCGTAAGTACTAGTTGCCATTAGTCTTCTAATAAATCTTGCAAAGAGGAAGGGAAGATATTAGACTGGAAGAGATGGGGATTTTTGTTTTGTTTTGTTTTGTCTTTTTGTGGCCCACTCAGCCTGCCCTGGGGGCGGGGCTGGAGCAACATGTGGTGCCAGGGATCAAACCATGGTCCCTGTGCTTTGCCTAAGCTTGCCTAAGCAGGCTCTTTAGACCCCTGAGCTAGCTCACTGGCCCCTGAAGAGTTTTTAATCTGTAGAAAAAAAGTTGTTCAAAAACATGTGGCTATGAAAGTAAATATTTTCTTCAATGAATTGTAACCTATAGTCATATATTTAAGAAACTACCAGTTAGAAAGAGAACTAAATGTATTCTAAGTACCTCCTGATGATAACAAGGAAACAGCTGGATTTCAATGACAAGTTCACCCTAAAGATAAATGACTCCTAACAATTAATACTGTTCAATAAAATGCATTGCCCCCAAGAGACCATTATATCACTGACTGTGTTCAAGCATAACCTGACTGCTGTCTCACTATTAAAATTTCATATTGAAGTAAAAAACCATCATAAAGAAAGGGGCATTGGGCTGCGGAGATAGCTCAGGGGTTTAAGCACTTGCCTGGCAAGTGCAAGGACCTGGGTTCAATCCCACATACCATGTGCCATGCCAGCCATGGAACCCAGGGTGTACTATATTGGCTACTGAAAGTGGGCATGGTGGCACATACCTGTAATCTCAGCACTGGGCAGGCTGAGTTAGGAGGATCACTATGAGTCTGAGCTATGTAGTGAGACTCTGTACTAAAGAAACAAAATATTTTTTTAAAAAAAGAAAGGAGTATCCGCAGGAGTTCCTCAGTGGAGAACCCACAGCTTATCACTACAGACTGCAAGGTCTGCGGGTAAGACAGAAGAAGGGGTCTTTTCTACCAGACACAAAGCTACTAAAGCTGACCCTTGGTAACTCCTTTATCTTTGCTGGCCTTTGGTTTTTCCTGCTTTAAAAATACAAAAATCCACCTGGATAATTACCACGCCCATTTTGGCATCCTTTTTCCTAAATACATTCACACGGTCTGTGCAAGACACTGTTCTGAATGTTGGTGGATGTTGCTGCTAAATAAATCAACCTAAAGATTCCAATAACCATGCTTTCTGTTAAAAAACTGGAACAAATTTCATCTCATTTTTATTGTGCTGGTGATTAAAAGATTAAATACTTTGGTCACCAGTCTCTATGAGAAAGGAAGACTGGTTCTTGAACAAAGGAAGGCCCTGCAAAGCCATGGCCGTCTGTGATGGCACAGCTTCCCTCACCCACTCCTACATTATATTCCTGGAGAAATGGGCTCCAGGTTTTTCTCCAGCTGAGCGTACGCAGAGACATCTTGATGAGAGAGTGAGTGTGTGTGTGTGTGTGTGTGTGTGTGTGTGTTGTGCATGTGTGTGCATGAGCACGCACACATGCGTGTGTATCCATCACAACATTTGATCATCAGAAATCCTGATCTCACGTCCTCCTCCCCCATTTCAGTTCAGACTTTGGATTTGTTAAGTGACTGACTGAGTGTTAACAACCAGCAGATGGACTAGAAGGGCAGATGGGACTCTCTCAGGAAAGCAGCGAAGAAGTGATTAAAATCACGAAGGACTGTACTCATTATTCATTCTTTCAAAGGATGCTGTATTTTCCTACTGTCACAGCCAATCAAAATAGCACAGCAGACAATAAAAGTCTGTCAATCCCTGTTACTATCTCTTTGTTTAAGCAGTAAAACTTAAGAAAACAAGAGAGTTGAGATATATATTTAATAAAATTCATCTGTTTGAATATTGATATATCATATATAGAATAGCCTTGCTTAAAACTATAGGATGGGCTCAGATATTTGTTTTGCATTTTTAAAAAGTTTGCGAAGACTACTGACTCTCTTCAAGATATGCTGGTTTCTGTAGCATTACTTTTCTTACACTTGATTGTTTCATGTGATGGTTAATCAGGCCTTGTACAGGTTGCTGTTGCCACAGTGAACAGTAGTTCAACCTCTCTAAATTCAGACACTTCTTTGGGCCAACAGCACACACACCTACATGACTGTTTCTTTCAGAACTGTTTTGAACATTGAACATGTATTTCATCACCATTATTATTTCCTACCTTCTTGTTTTATCTCTTCAGTTTACAACTGGTAATCTGAACAACTAATATGAAGATAGCATCATGTAATCCAGCAACCATTGTTGAATTACTATTACTTCTTTTGGCAAAATTTTGTATATTTCTAATGTCTATTTCTATCACTATTTTGTAATCTTTAACAATAAAAAATGAAAGCTCTTTCTGTAAAAACAAAGTTTCCCTCATTCGGGCAAGCAAGACTCTCGGATCTCACTCCTGCTGCCAGGCACAAACTAGTAGCCTGGAAGAACATGCTGCAGAAGTCAGTAGCCCTGCCGTTGCAACTCTCATTCTTCCCTGAGAGGAGGCTGCCTGCGTCAGCCTGAGACAGATAATTACATGCTGAAATTTTGAAAACTCTCCTCCCAGAGGTATAAGCTGAGGACTCACCTCCACGCCCTGCCATCAGCCATGCTGCCTCACTGCACCTGCCCCCCACTGCTGTCAGATGTCACAGGAAACACAAACAGGCATCCAGCCACACATCAGCCTGATAGACTATTAAGCACTGTGGGCAAGACCTCCACGCCACCAACAAAGCAGCCGTCACCTTGTATCCTGCAGTTCCCAACCCATACACACTTTGGACTGTGACTCAATTGTCACAAGGGTTTAGGAGCTCTCCCACTAGTTCTGGAAGGTTCTGACAACAAATTTGTGCCCACTCTAAGACAGTTTCTTTGTCCCTTCCAGCTCAACAATTCACTTACTGTCCCTTGGACCCTGAGCTTGGGCCATTGAACACTTGCCTGACTGTAAAACTCCATCCCATGACAACCCCCACCTGCAACAAAACAGTATCCCATACCATGAGAGACTGGACTAGAAATTCAAAGACACATCCAGAGATTTCAAAACCACATCATGTTTATATGTCAAACTGTTCATATACATATACACCTCTTCTGCCCATGAAACCAGTTCGAGAAATCTTAGCAGGCTGGAAAGATAGCTTGGCAGTCTAAGTGCCTGCCTTGCAAGTACAAGCATCCGAGTTTGATCCTTGGTACTGCAAACCTTGCTGGCCCCGGAACCCTGGGTACAACATGCTGGCCTCCCAACCCAAGTATGATGATACATGCTTGTATCCCAGCTCTGGGGAGGCTGAGACAAGAGAAATGTGTAGTGAGACCTTGTATCAAATAAATAAATAAGTTTTTAAAAAAGAATTCTGAGCTACCATTGCTGCCACAGCTGCCCTCCATATATGTTGCCTCAGTCTTCTAATGCCCACAGCCTGCTGCTGTACCTGCCTGGACCTAATTCCTTCCTTTGCCTTCAGTTGGCTCATGTCACTCAGCCCCTCTTCATGAAGACACCAATTCTGGACTCAAAGGGATTTAAAACCTTATTTATCTCTCCAGAAAAGATCACGGCACTTCTTATTGATGACACCCAAGTGGCCTGCTGAAAAGGCACAAAACCTCTGTTACAATATCTGGCAGAAACTGGTTGCAAGAAAACAAAGTTCACAAATTTCTGGAGCTACTGCAAACATCTATAAAATCTGGATTCTTAAATGCACAAAAACATTTAAGAATGTTGACTCAGACTGTTAGCCCCTTGGAGCTCACAGTGGCCTACCTGTCCAAACACTAGGATGCACTTGCTAAGGGCTGCCTGCCCCTTTGCTTCTGTGCTCTAATAGCTACTATCTTTCAGATCAAGAAAGATGACAAACTCACCTTAGGGTTAGGGAGATAGCACATGACAAAAGCATCTGCCTGGCAAGCACAAGGTCCTGAGTTCAATCCCCAGTACTGAAAAAAAGAAAAAGAATTCAGTTTCCTGCACCAGTTGAAAGTGACAAACTCACTTTAGACCAAGACCTAATTTTCCAAATGTCGCATACTGTACTGTGATAAACTATTGTATAAATGAGTCTCCTGGCAGATACTGAGAACACCCTGTTCATGGGTGGAAGTAGCTCTGGTAGGAATGAAGTCTGATGGGTTAAATATCCTGTGGTCACCTTGGACAAAATGTAGTGGACACTTTGGACAAAATGATTTTGGCCAAAACTCTCTGCAGGGATGATATACACAGCAATTCACTTCCTGCTGCTATTTAGAAACCTCTCACTGATAATGCAAAATAAGTTAATCTAGAGCATTTAAGTCCCCTCTGGGGATTCAATTAACTAAAACATCAACTCTAGCTAAAGAATTGCTCCAAATCTCCCATTCCCCACCCATACTGACAATACAATAAAAATTTGTAGGGTCTTGTAAAAAATCATCCTTACATGTAGCCTAACCTTAATCATTGGCAATGACAATGGGCCTGCATTTGTATAAAATTCATATACAGCATACAGGATACAAGACTCTAAAAAAATTTGAAAACATCTTGTAACCAATTTTTAAAAAACTGGCTATGTTTCTAAACATTCCAATACAGGTATATAACCCAAGTACATACTAATCACCTCTACAAATTTCAGAAATCCAGCCTTACATCCACTGGAGAATTCACCTGACAGCTCTTCCAAGGAAACAATGCACTCAAAGCCCTGTGCTGGGCAATCTGGACACTGACCAATGCAGAGCTGAAGCCTGAGGACATCATTCACAGGTTTACTCCATACCTATTCCTCATGTTTCTTGGGTCTTTTCAGGCTGCTTGCCCCAGTGCTTGTTTCCCTACCCCTCCTAGCTGTTTTTTTGTTTGTTTGTTTGTTTGGGGTTTTTTTGGTTGTTTTTGTTTGGTTGGTTGGGCTTTTTTGCCTTAAACTCTATGGATGGTTGCCCTGAGATAATAGAACAATCAACACTTGACCAAAATTTGATGAGCACCCAAGGCACATTGGACTCTCTCCTAGATCAGATTAACTGCCTCACCGCCTTGCTAGAGTAATGTTACAGTAAAGACAGGCCTAAATTAGGTGTTTTTCTAAAAGCAATTTGGGAAAAATCTCTGTAGCAAGACTATCTTAAAGAGCTTTACTAGGGTCCAGCCTAAGATCATTGCCTGCTTCTAGTTCAGCCTTGTTTCAGAAGATCACATATAATATGTCCAACAAAGATTTGCCAGGGAAAATAAAAGAAGGGAGAAATGTAACAGAAAATGCCTCCCTCCCCTAGGCAGGATAATTCAGTTTCTCAGTTCCTGTTCCCATTCTGTTTGCTTCTGTCTCTGAGAAATGGCTGGTCACTGTGATACATAGCCAGTCACAGTGATGTATATTGTATAAACCCATCCCCAAATGACAAGCCACTCTGCCTCTGTACTTCCTGCTTGCTTATCCTATGTAAGACCTAGACCTCCAGATACCAGGGCTTGATATTGTAGGAATAATTATGGTCAGTGTCCATCAATATAAATAAATCTTACTCCAAGTCCTGCATGTCATTTCAGTGATTCTACTTGTTGTACCCTAATGAGTTCACAAGATAACTATCAGAACAAAAGACAGACGTGAGAACCACATTTCTGAAGCTGACGATCATAGAGTAAAAAATGTAAAGCTAAACAAAATAAAGTTAGGCAAAAACTCCTGTATAATTTTCCAAGAGAACTAAAAGCCTCGTAACACAGTGATATATGTGGCCCCATGTAATAGCAGCACAATTTTTCATAGCTAACTCCTGGAAAAAACCAGATGCATATCAGCTGAAGAATGGATAAGGAATATATGGTATTTTTATACACAATGGAGTATTATTCAGCTACAGAACAGGATAAATTTGAGATTTTTGTCAGTAAATGGATGCAACTAGGGAACATACTCTTAAGTGAAATAAATCAGACCCGCATGTGTGAACATTATATTGTCTCCTTAGTGTGAGAACCTGAAAGCAAAAATTGGAATCTGAGGGGTACAATAGACACTGGTGGACCAGTGAGATAACTCAGGAGACTAAAGTGTCTGCTTAGGCAAGCACAGGCAAGCGCAGATACCATGGTTTGACCCCTGGCATAACATGCTGCTCCAATCCAACCCCTCACAGTGGACTAAGCCAGCCACAGAGTCCGGTCATAGTGGCAAATGCCTGTAATCCCAGTGCTGGGGAGGCTGAAAGCAGGAGGGTCACCACAAGTCTAAGCCATGTAGTAAGACCCTGTAACAACAAAATACATGAAAAAATATACACTAAAATGGAATGAACTTATTCAAAAGGAAAGAGTTACTGAGTTGAAGTGGATAGGAGAGAGAGTGGAGGAAAGAGATTTACCTATGTATATGCATTTCTGCTGTTCTATAGAAAGGAGCAGATACTGCTTTAATTTGTTTCATCTCCTTTTCTCAATTGTTTCTCCTTTTTGTCTTCTTAATTTTTTGTACATTTCTTTCTTTTCTTTTCTTCTTCCAATTTTGCATGCTTATATCTGGTAATATGAATAACTGGTCAGAAGACAACACTATGCATTATAGCAAATACTGTGAAATTCATATTGCTTTAAGAGAAAATCTGTATCACTTGTAATTTTTTGTTTTAATTCTAATCTTTACTCTCTCTAAAAAATAAAAAGGATAGATAAATTAATAAAATAGCCAATGCTAGGTGTGCAGTAGCCTATCTTATTACAAACATAAAATAGTTCTTATAAAGCACATTAAATCTACAAATTTAAAAATTTTAATAACTTGAAGAAAATGCTGTAATACTAACAAAACTAACATGAGATGAAATTTTCTAAATGCTACTATTAATATAACTACTCAAGAAAATTAATCTCTAATTTTAAATATTTCCTTATTAAACATCGCTAGGCCTGGATGTATTCAGCAAA
This sequence comes from Tympanoctomys barrerae, assembly GCA_002564285.1. Lineage (NCBI taxonomy): Eukaryota > Metazoa > Chordata > Mammalia > Rodentia > Octodontidae > Tympanoctomys > Tympanoctomys barrerae. The sequence continues at coordinate 10,159 of NDGN011323755.1, forward strand.
TTAAAGCAAACATTTATTTCATCACATTTTATTAAGCCAAGTAATCTGTTGACTGTAAAAATTTATTATTCTAGTAGTAAATTTCTACTGTTTTTCAAAAGAATGAATTAAAACATTCAGAGAAAACCATGTATTTGTTCCAATTTTAATTGCATTTTTAACTGATGGATTGACACAAAAGCATAACCACTTTGTTCTTCACCACAGATAGTAAGCAGCACTGTTTTACAAAAATTTTCAATTAATGTTAAGTTAAATTTGTTTGTTTGTTTGTTTGTTTAGGACAGGGTGTATGGGGTCTTACTGTGTAGATCAAACTCCTAGTGATCCTCCTCTTTACAGCCTCCCAAGTGCTGGGATTACAGGCATAAGCCACCATGCCCAGTCTCGGTGGCCCTCTCAGCACAGCCCAGGGGCGGGGCCAGCATGGCATGCCCTGGGATCGAATTCCTGGCCTCAGGCACTTTAATCCACTGAGCTATTTGGCCAGCCCTATGGTAAATTAATATGTGGTGCACCTTTGTTCTGCATAACTTAAAACATGGTATATTTCAGGATAACAAAAAGGTTTAAAAGAAAAAGCAACCAGCTCTGTAAAACTAACTTTGCTATCTAAGAATCTCTACAACTCCCCATATGACTTACATATCCTCTTAGGATTTCTCTCATCTCATACATCTCCCATTAATTTAAACGTAATTATATTTTAACCTGGGTTTTATTTACAATAAACTCTGAGCTTCCAGTACCAAGATAACAAATCAGTGTATGTGTATTTGCTACATAATACTCAGTAAATATTTGCCAAATAAGCAAATTTAGGGGTAATGTTTGCCATAAAAGCCCAACATCTACATTAGAGCCCTCACCTTTTTCACTACCCCTAAATTTGTCATCAGATTTATTGAGCACCTATATTATATCATGTGCAGAGATATTGTGTGTAATATTGTGACAAGCACTTGGCTAGGCTTCAGAAAGTCCATTTATGTTCAGTTACAAGCATAAGACTAGAGGGCCAGCCAGATAGCTCAGTGGATTAAAGCACCTGCAAGCAAGCCCAAAAGCCAGGGGTTTGATCCCTGGTCTGCCATGCCAGCCCCACCCCAGGGCCGTGCTGAGAGGGCAAGTGAGACCAGGTGTGGTGGCGCTCGCCTGTAATCCTAGCTCTTGGGAGGCTGTAAACAAGAGGATCACTAGGAGTCTGATCTAATAGTAATACCCTGAACACTCTATAGACCCTTCACTAAAATACAAAAAATAAAAAATGAAAAAACAAGCATAAGACTTGTTTTGTAAGTCTTTCGAGCTTTGGAGAGAACATTACCTTCTTAGGATGAAGGGGAAGCTGGATTAGGAAAAAGCTTTAGGTATCACCCAAGGCAGACCTCTAGCATATAGATGGACCTTCTGAACTCTTCCATATCTGACTGTGTGGGTGACCGTTGCAATTTCTTATGTATTTGTATACTGTACATTAGCCGGGGAGATGGCTCAGTGGAATAAGCACTTCTCGGGCAAGGGCGAGGGCCTGAGTTCAATACCAGTTCCACTGGAGAAAAAAAAAAAAAAAAAAAAAAGCTAAGTATTAACCAAGTTCCTCTAGCTAAAAGTAAAATGTACAAGTGTTAGTTAGTGGGTATGTATGCTTACTGGGGCACATAATTCAATTCCCAGCTTTTAATTTGTATACTGTACAGTAACTCTGTTTCTGAGGCTTGGCATGGTGGTGTGTGCCTGTAATCCCAGTGCCTGGGAGGCTAAAAACAGGAGGATCACTATGAAATCTGTGTAGTGAGACCCTGTAGACTCTGTACTAAATACACACCAAAAAAAAAAAATCTGTTTCTGTAGTGTCCACTGGCTGACACAGGATTACAAGCAACTACAGCACATATGACTTTGAGTTAGAATTCAGCTGTGGTCATCATCAACTTCGGTGCCACACAGTGAAAATATGATGACCCCGAGATTTATAGTTTAGGTGACCCACACCTCTGAGGAACATTTCCCTCCTCTTTGAGGCCTTCTGAAAGCCTTTTGCTCAGACTATGAAATCCATGCAGTCTTACTGTAAAGTGCCATTTATACATGAAATCTCTTCTGTCTTTCTAATTCAACAGCACTCATGATTCCTGATTTAGGCGGCTCAGGCTTCTCACACACATGCTGAGTTCTCTGTCTCCACCAGGGTCCTCCTTGTTATGCACACTGGGTACTGCAGAATTATCGACAGAGCTATATTGGCATTCAGTGTGATGCAGACTTGCTTGCTGATGGATTGAGGCCACAAGAGAAAATACCAAAAGTCTGAAACTCACCACATAAATCAGAAACTACTTCATGCTGTGACTATGACAAATAGTTCTGAAAACATCCTGGTAGGAAAAGTTTAGAAGAGTCTTGCAGCACTGGGTTTGTTATACCTGAATTAAAAGGCAGCTTTGTTAAAAATGAATTTGCCTCCAAGCCAGTATGCTTCTTGTTTTATGTTTTAAAACAAAGTGCAGCAATGTGAAGTGTAGCGCCTCGGTGAAGCATTACCAAGGTTATTGTTGAAAGACAAAAGAGCTGGCCATCACAGCACACACTCAGGACAGAGGGGATATTTTTCATCAGGCTAATAGACAGTTTACAGATGCTGAGTTTTAATCAATTCCTTGCTTTCATGGACTCTATGGGTATTATTTTATCTTCTCATTTTGAATGATATTCTTCTGTCAGATTCAGATAATAGTGCAGACAAGATTGTTCAATATTGTAAAACACTATATATTATATCTTTGGAATTTATTATTTGGAAGTGCTATATGAGGTCCCTAGAATGGGTTCTAGAGTCCTAAAATTATGGATACAAATTCCACGAAATCAAAGATCACACTAATAGTAATAGTAAACCATTTCATATTTGATTACAAATTGCTCCTATTTTCACTACTGACTTGTGGTTATGGATGACATAGATAAGTAAGGATAGCTATGTGGATAGTAGCTAAGGGCTGAAATATTTTTTTCTTCGTATGAAGACGAAATATAGGAAGTAAAGCCATGCTGTTATGTTAAGCTATAGGGGACTCAGGTCAACAATTTCTGACATTGCCAGTGAAGCAGAAGACCCATTACTATTATGGACTACTGGACATTTTTAGAATATTTTGAAGAGTTAACACACCTATAATTTTAAAATAATGGAACTTAACGAAAAAAGGGGATCAGGTGAATGTCCATTTTGTATCTGTGTATTCAAAATGGTTAGGATAGATATATAGTTACATT
>NDGN011323759.1:0-19342 GCA_002564285.1 Tympanoctomys barrerae
GCAGATCTACAAAGTTTGAATTTATCCAGCTGTACCTGGCTTGGGTCTGGCTGCTGTGCTCAGATCCTTCCTGCTGCCACCATTGGGAGTGAACCTGTTGTGCCCCTCTGGCAAGATGTTCTTCTCCTGGACTAGCTGGGTGGTTCTGTCTCCTGCTGTCTCTATAGGGACTGCAGCTGCAGAGTGTCACCCCAGGCCTGTATGCCAGGCCTGAGCTGAGTCTGAAGGGGACAAGGTGGAGTAGGCGGGAGAGGCAGCTCTCCCACACACTCACTGGGCCTGGGCTAGCGCTGGATCTGGGGGTCCTGAGAATATGGTAGAAGTTCTCACTCACTGGGTGGGCATGGGGGGGGCTGTGGAGTGGGGGAGTTCCAAGAGCACAGAAGAGTGTCTCACCCATGCTGTGCCTGGGCTTGAACCAGACAGGTTCCGCAGGCACAGGGTAGCTGGAAGCTCTCCCACACACTCACTGGGCCTGGGCTAGGGCTGGATCTGGGGGTCCAGAGAACTTGGCAGTGGTTCTCACTCACTCGGTGGGCATGGGGGGGGCACGGCCTGGGCTAGGGTTGGATCTGGACCTGGGGGTCTTGAGAATGCAGCAGTTTTCACTCACTCAGTGGTCACGGTGGGGAGGCTGTGGAGTGAGGGGGGTCCCAATGCACAGAAGAGGGTCTCACTCATGCTGTGCCTCAGTTTGGACTGGACCGATATTTTTTAATGAAAGTGCTATGCTGAAGCGTCAAAGGAAACTTATGGTGGAAAGGAGGTTTGCTATCAAAAATGAGGGAAATTACAGCAGGTGGCCTGGCTATTTATCTGTGAGCGCCATGACACAAAGGCAGGAAATCTCGCAGATAAGAAAGATGCACAAGGTATATTACTCCTCTTGCTGGACTCTCAAAAGAACCCAGGAGGCAGTGTGGTGGGCTGTGTTGGTTCTGTGTACAGCTTCCATGTATTTCTTCCTAAATCCTGGCAGAACCATCTTTCAGGGTAGCTGCCCCTTCTGTGTGGGTGTGTGGCTATAGGAAGCCTCACACTGGCTCCCCTGGCCTCCCTGGTCCTGGTATGCACACACCTAGGGAAGTGGGATACACATTTGATATAACTGTACTAAGGTTTGGAGCAATGAACACATCCAAGGTCGTAAGTGGACACCACTGAGCATGGCAAAGAAAAGCCTAGCCAGGCAAGCCTGGAACCACATGCTAACTAATGGGTCATGTGGCTTCTCACCAGTGCACACCAAGCAGCTACTGAAGGCTAGCAAAGACTGACATTACCAGGACAGTGATTCCTGAAGATAAATAAAACTTTGCGGCTACCATTTCTTGAGAGGATAATCAGGGTGGCAGCCTGCTTTTTCTTTAATTCTTCATCCCCCACTCCCAGGAGTCAGTGATTCAGCCCCAAGTAGTGGCCCAAGACTTCAGAGTAAACCCGTCATGCATTTATTTTGCATGCAGGTAGCCAGCTAAAGAGGAGTGGTCTTACACCTGCTCAGGAGAACAGCGTGATGTATGGTGTGCTCCAAAGCTTTTATGACAATTGGCTCAGGGTCAGCCAAAGCAAGATGGGTTTTCCAGACAGCCATGTCAAGAAGCTATTAATGCTGAGACAATCTGCAGAGAAATAACTTTTTACAACCTGTGTCTGCGATGCTGGCTCCCTTGAGCTCTCCAATTCTAATGCTCTGTGATTTGGAATCAAGACAGGGCAGCTGAGACCAGATGCCAGCACTTCATCTGTCCAAGGCTAGTCTCCAGGGCTAACCCTGCGGTGACATCAGCTCACTGGCTTCCAAAGGTCCAGAGCAGAGTCGGGAAATCTGTCCTGTGTATGTACGCCGCCACTGCCTTCCCTTGGGTGAGTCAACAACGGGGGTTCAGGCCAGAGATCACTCTGGATAATTGCATCCCATCCCTCAGCTACTCTTCCTATGTGATTATTCCTTTTTAGTCATTCTTCCTGCTCCGAACCATCAAATATATCTGTTGTCATGGCTACAAGCAAAAGGTGCCCAGGGAAACTGGGCTGCCAGTAAACTCACTGTGCCGGTCCTGAACACTTGGCCCGGGTGTGTCTTACACCCCATGGCCTGTGGTGGTTCTTGCCTTTCTGGTCTCTTATCCTGAGGCTGGTTTCCCTGTTTGGAGCCTTTATCACTCCCTACAGGTAAACAGATCTTCACCAATCCAGCGCTTTCTGCGCCATATTCCACTTCCACTTAGATGCTCCTCAAATCTCGCTCTCTGTGTGGGCTCTAGGTCCAAATTGGCACGTAGGACTTGTTCGTGCAGAACACACCCACATCCTAGCACAAGTTCCCCACCAAAGTCACACGAGTCTGAAAGCTTAATCAGGCCCCTTCTAGTCCTACAGCACTGGAAACTCTAGATTTACTTGATCATGTCAAGAGTGCCTGAAAATCCCTGGTGGCCAGCATCCTCCTGCTCAGCTGTCTGCCGGATCTCCACGGACCGTGCAGCGCCTTTCCGTGTCATTTCACAGGAAAGGCTCTGTGTTTAAGGTCTGAAATTTGACTGTCAAAGCCATAGTTGTAATCTTACGTAGCTTACACACGTGCTAAGTGGCATGCCCACAGGGACTCAGCTCTGACATGAATTCAATGATAGGCTAGAGCTGCTGAAAACTAGGCCTCACCAGCCAGCTTTGCGCTTCTCCAGACAACCAAATGCCAGAAGCAGCCCAAGAGTGCCCAGGCGGTGGGCACCGCACACATGCAGATCTCCACACAGGCCTGCCGGCCTGAGCTCACCCTGCTGAGGACAGCGATATCAGCAGTACTCCCCGGCCCCGTGCACTGGCCACTGGTCGGCATCTGCAAATACTGCTCATTTAACCCTCCCATCAGTGTGTAAGGCAGGTGTTAGCACTACCCCAGCTACACAAATGAAGAAACAGAAGCCTCAAAAGGTTTAATAATACATCAGGCCCGGAGCTGCTACAGCGCAGGTCCAGGATCTCAATCAAGTGGCCCCAGCAGAAGGAAGGAACCCTCAGGAGCCCGGCAGCCCCCCACCTATGAGGTGCCAGGTGGGAAGGGCAGCTCATAGCACTGCCACATGCCCTTGTGAGTTAGGTAGCGCTGAGGCATTTCCTACCCACTATTTCTGACTCCAGCCACCCCAGTATGCTGTTGTCCTTTGCTTAAGGACCTTTAGCACCACCTGGGACTTCTCAGCAGGAGCACTATTTGTACCTGCTCAGTGCAAGACTGTGGCAGTATTGGCCTAACAGGAAGCACCACCCTTTCCACACCCTCCTTTCTTTTACAGACAGGGAAAGAGGTTCCAAAAGGTCCAGATGTCCTCCTCAGACATTGGAGGCTGACCAAGCACAAGACTAATAAATATGCCTCAGTGGTGGGGAACTGGATACAAGTCCTGGCTTGGACGCTGCCTAGCTGGCGAGATCTCCCTCGCCTTCGCCCCCGCCCCCGCCCCCACCCTCGCCCTCTCCTGCTCTTTTTCTGTATGTCTCTTTCCCACAACAGGAATAATAGTATTTACTACATTGGGGGGGGGGTGTTGCATGAGAAAAGCTCCCAACAGCTATTACCCGCGATTGTTCTTCTGGATGCCTAGCCAGGAACTAGCTCCTGGTCGCGCCGTCTGGCGGCCAGGTGTAGCTGCCGCCACTGCCCTCTCTGGGGTGCTGGGCTTCCTGTCTCTGAGCTCCCACTGTCAAGTGACTGCTGCACCTTAATGTGCCTCCCAGGGTGGGGCGCCGGCTTTCAATCCCACCCAGTGCCCCCCACTCCACAAGAAGGGCCCTGCTGTGTGCTGGAGAATGTCTGCACACCAAGAGAGAGCGATGCATCTGACTCATGTCTGCACAAGTGGCAGGAGGATGACACGGAGGGGCTTCTGGGAGCTCAGGGGCTGGCCGGGCTGGACACAAAGGCCTGGATGCCCAGCTCTGCCTGCTTACTGGGGCTTGAGAGAGCGCTGCTGGAAACTCACCTGGTGCATGCTCCACACTGCTGGGAAAGCCTTCAACAAATTTCTATTTTATTAAATGAGATATATAAGCCACCAGTGGGGGATTAGTCAGACTTCTCACTGCGGGGACACAAAACACAGCACCCACAACAGAGGAGAGCAGTAACTTGTTACGTGGTCGGCTTGACCCAGGGCAGGAATGATGCCATGGTGGAAAGGGGGCCGGGGCTTGGCCTGGGGCACCACAGAAGCAGAACAGGGGATGAAGTCCAGAAAGCGGCAGGCAGAGGACCACACAGGGCCCAAGGTCGCGCCCCACCCAGCTCGCAAGCACACCCAGTGCCCTGCTAACCTGCTAAACTGGCTGAAGTCAACAAAGCTGACACGGCAGGCAGGACACACAGGGCTGGACACCGGCTGCCTTCAAAGAGACGCGGAGGTGGCCAGGTGTTTGAGAAGATGAAGGAACTTCGCCAAAAGTTGGCTTGAGAAGAGATGAATTCCTTCTCCCAGCTACACAGGTATGGGGCACCTGGGAGCTGGGAGCTGTCACTGAACAGTGGAGAAAGCCCCAGAGTGGTGTCTTTACCTGGGGAGAGGAAGTCACCATGCTGAGCAACCTACTGTCCCAGGTCCTCTGCCTTCTGCATGATTCATATATAATTCTTAAAACTGGGTTAAAATAGCAACAACAATGAGGAGGAGGAGGAGGAGGAGGAAGAGGAGGAGGAGGAGAAAGAGGACGAGGAGGAGGAGGAGGAGGAGGAGGAGGAGGAAATGGAGGAGGTGAGCTCCCTTATAGATGCAAAGGGTTAAGGATGTGTCCGGGGTCACACAGAGAGCAAGGCAGGGGCTAAGCAAGGAGGCTCTGCCCACCACATCACACCACCACCTCCCTGGGCAAGTGGAGGGAGCAGAGCTGTCTGAGTGCTAACCTGGCCTCTGCCCTCTGCCCTCTGTCCTCTGCCCTCTGCCCTCTGCCAGCCCATCTGGGGAGCTCACTGTGGGAGTCCCTTTGGGTCATCCCTTTCCTGGCTGGGGCCTGGACAGTAGAACCACTTCTCTGTTAATCCCAGGCTGTAGATGACCACATGATCTACCTGCAGCTGGTCTCCAGAGGCCTCCAGGTGGCCTGGCAGCACCACCCCAGCCTCCACTTGTCACTGAGAGCAGTGTCTTGTCTGAGCCCCAGCTCTGACCCCAGCACAGAGGACAGAGACTCGCTGGCTCAGACCTGCCCCAAGCCATGCAGCAGCCCTGAGTCTCCCGGGACTCACCCCCGTCAGCACCGAGACACGCTTGCCAGCAGAATGTGTGCTGAGCAGCGCTTCGTCTCTCTAACCTTGAGCCACTAACGAGTGGGCGGGCCAGGGGAGCCCGTGTGAGCCACCAGCAATCGCTCTGCTTTGGTGAGCTCACCAACCAGGAGGAGACCGCGCCGTCCCCGTGCCCGGCGGCCCTGCCCGCTTCATTACAGCCCTCTCCACCTCGGGGCAGAGAGCCACTTACCACAACAGTGTGCCCGGAACATCAGCAAGACCACGACGCCCACTCCTGAGCTTGGTGCTCAAGTGGCTCTTGCTGTGACGCTAAGAAACACACCCCAAGAGCTGGAGAGTGCAGGACAGGGCAGAGGGCTGCAGGCTCAGAAGCCTCCTCGCTCAGCTCCGCATTCTTCCAAGAGGTGCGGCCTGCCTGCTCACACAGGGCTCTCGTGGGCACTCCTCACACTCAACACAGATGCTTGCCGCAGCTCGCAGGCTCGCCCGCGTGGTGCTACACCCACCCCTCAGCCACAGGGAACCCACAGCACCTAGTCTTCTGGGTCTCTCTGCCACATGGCCATTGCTGAGCGAAACACGTCCGTAACACTTTCATACCTACACTGCTCTGTCACTTGTCCCTGCCTCCCCCCACCCAAATCCCTAACTTCCTGCTAGGTCCGCTGTAGTTTTGCCTCTGCCTTCCACGAGCTCCGGCTATGCCACGTTCTGTGGGCTTCCTGGAGCTCTCTCCGTCCGGGCTCAGACGCAGTGCTTTCTCTCTGAAGGCCTTCAGCGTAGAGTCCCCCATCTCCCACCCGTCACCAGCTTGGTCTCGAAGGCGCCACAGAAGTCCTGCATGCCATCATTGTCCCCTCAGCGCCCCCTCCTTTGGGTTTTCCTTGTCTTCCTGCTCCTACCACCCCACCAAGGCCATGGCCTGGTGCCCAGGGTGGCGTCCACCCAAGCTCACACTCTTCTCTAACGGTCAGTGTCCCGTGACCGCCAGCTTCCTCGTAAGGCCTTGCTCCACCCAAGCCAAGAGCACACAGCAGAGGAGGGCTTCGGCTGGATTTTTAACTCTGAAGTTTTTATACTGGTCGTTCTTGAAAATCCATACACATACATACATCATACACACACGCATACACATAAAACCTCAAGACAAGAAAAAGCAAATTAAAAGTATGTCCAGCAAACACACACCCCTAAAAAACACGTAAGTGGCTCATTTTTATTACTGCTCTGAAATGCCTGGATAATCTTACTGCAAATTGTATCCTGTTTTAAAAAATATGTTATACTCAATACAAACCCTAAAGGGCACTTTGGAGAAAAGCCAGGCTACAGGTTTATATTCTTCCCATTTTGGAATGAAATGTAGGGAAAAAAAAAAAACTAGTAATCATTTTAATGATCCTGAAATAAATTCTTGGCTACAGAATGCCGCAGTAATTTACACAGGGAATCACCTACATATATTTGCTGAGAGAGGGACTTTGTGGCTAAAGGGTGGATTTCCAAGAATTACTCCAGATTTCTTTTAAGTAATTAGTTTGAATCAAACCACGCTTCGCAGCCCCCCATTGCCAGATCAACCTCAGGCAGAGGGGAGCTCTGCACGGGGGCCTTTGCCTCACTAGTCTTCTCTTCTTGGGCTTTTGCACCCCAGCTGCGATCTGACCTCTTGGCTCCAGGAGCGTGGGGCAAGGAAGAGCAGGTGGCGGTCTGTGCCCAGCCTCTTTCTGGACCCACTGGGAGGAAAAGGTAGAGACTCAAGCTCAGGAAACACAGGAGATGTGTCCAGGCTTCCTTCTTCTTTCCTTTCCCACGATTTCCCCTGAACGCATATCCTGGTGCTGTGCTCCAGCCTCTTGCTAACTGTGGTAATTTATAAGGCAAGAAAAACAAGGCGGCTGTGAATTAGCAAGAGCTGGACCGCTCCTGTTCCTCAGCAGCGCAATCAATCTCTCATGGCAGTCAGCAGGTTTGGTTTTAAGAGATAGGGAGGAAGATGGGAAAAGTCAAGGTGGCTCGCCTTCTGGACAAGGAAGATGTGGGACTCTTCACAGGTCCAGGCTTCTGGGAGCCAGGTCCTTGCCAACAAGGTCTGGAAGCAGGCAGCTGGCAAGGGGGGGCCAAGAGGAGAGGCCTGGCAGGGGAGGCCCGGCAGGGGAGGCCCGGCAGGGGAGGCCCGGCCCCAGCCCTTCTCTGCTCAGCACTGGGCATGGAGCTGGGCAGCACGCCCTTGGTGAATTCTAGCCTGTGATCCTCAACCCAGCCCCATTCGGGTAGGACAAGTGACAGGGCCCTAGCAAGACAGCCTCCTGAATTTCAGCCCTTGGTGTCCAGAGCCACGTTGCAATCTCCAAGTTGCACCGTGCACTTTCTCACCACTCACGCTGTGGCCTACGAAGCCAGCTAGGCACGGGACGAGTAGATGTGCCGCGGCCTCCCAGCACCCGAGCCCCTAACGCTACACCCTACTCTGTTTACAACACTACAACACACACATGTCTCATGCAAAGCTACACAGAAAAGTCTCATAGACACCAAAAATGACAACCAGGGTATTAGGAGTAACTGGCCACCCCAGGCCCTTATGTCTATGACAACAGTCTTCTGGATCCCTGAGGGGGAAGCCCCCTTGCAGAGGCGCTGCTGAGTCCCTCCCTGCTGCACAGATGCCTTTGCTGTAACACCTGCAAGCTGAAGAAGGTACATTACCCTACCATTAACTTAAGCCAACTCTCCAACGAATTGGGAGACTCAGGTCAGAAAAAGCAGGAGTCCAGTGTCCTGAAATGTTCTGTTCTGTGGTTTCCCGAGGTTTTAGACCTCAGGGCTACACTGCTGTTTCTAGAGACTGACTCGAGCATACCCAGCACCAACCGCGCGCACACACGCACACACACACACACACACACACACAAAGCCCCTCAACACTCAACAGGGCCAATGTGCTCGTCTGAGGGATCAGGCCGGGAAGTCCCACAGGGCGCCTGCAGGGTAGCCCGAAAGCCACTGTCTTTCTTGCTGGTAAATCAGTTTGGAATGGAGGACTTAACACTAGCACCTCGCAGAGGAGTTCCCCCCCCCCAAGAAACTAATCCTGAAACACTAGTGAGCAGAAAACCCCAGGAAACAGGTCAGAGAGAACAGTGGGGCGGCTGCTGCTCACTGAGAGCTACGCCTGTGGCAGCGGCCACCCAGCCCTCCATCATGGAGAGGGGCAAGGGTTCACAGACTCCCCCTTATTATCTGTCTTCCTGGCAGGTGGGCTTCCTGCTGGAACACGGTTTCCTCGCCTGTCACAGAAGGCCAGCGCTACCAGGGTGAAGAGACTAACACTGACACTCACCATACGGCGGTGAAGGAAGCCCAGACTTTCTTAGACACTCGGTATGAAGACACAATTCTATTCTGGTGTTGGACCATACAACACACACACACACACACACACACACACACAGGCACAGCACACAATTACATCACCTGCCTGGGCAGTTACACGCATGTGCTGCTGCAGGCAGCAGCTGCCTTTGAGCCAGAGCCATCAGGCAGCAGCACACCTGCGCCTCCCTGTCCACTGGAAGCTTCATTCTCAAACAGCTCCAGCCACAGCAACCAAGCTCTTCTCTGCTCTAGGCACGGAGGCCTCAGCTGGCCATACAAAGCCCAGCTCTGGGGTGCACAGACTGACCTTGGCACCTGCCAATCTGCGCAGGCCTAAGGCCAAGACTCCACGGACAGTAATGAATCCCGAGGGCCCGGATGTTTATCTCCTGCAAGGGGAAGGAGACGCTGGGGCCGGAGCCACCCGCTCTCACCGCAGCACAGCTGCTCCTGGGCACACCAGCCTGCATGTTCCTGCTTCCAGGCCCAATGCGCTGCGCTTCGTCCTCTGAGCACGAGGCTCAGAAACGCCCAGCAATGCCGGACTCCCTTAACACAGCCGGGCTCTGGCCCAGGGACTAATTGGCCAGTGGCCAGCAAATGGCCAACATCCAGGGATTGAGCATCCCCAGGAAGCAAGGCCGCCACAGGGCAAGGTCATTAAAACAGTGTGCATACGATGCCACCAACCCCCAAGACGGCCTGGCCAGGCCAACCGGAGCAGCGCCGAGCGCTTCCTATCACACTCTTCATTTGGGCAGGAAGTTAGGGGGTCTGCCCTATGAAAGGACGGCGCCCTGCTCACAGCCTTGAGTAGGACACGACCTTTCCCAATCCCACTTCCTTAGGTACCGCCGACTATATCTGGGCTAATTTGTCCCCCGAATGCACCCAGTAGAAGGCTGCTGCAGACCCCCCATTATCTTACTGCTGTCTAAAGTGGCCAAGAAGATTAGAGAACAATGCAAATAAAGCTCTTCAAAAGGAGCTTAGCGTGCTAGGCGCCCAGATACTGCCCACCCAGGTTTTGCTGGTAGAATGAACTACGTGTGTGTTCACACTTTCACTTCCAACCTAATGCTTTATTAACTCTGTATGGGGAGTTCTGTGTCATCAAAAAAAGTGTTTAAAAAGTCTACAGTTCGTTTCTAGAGCAACTATATAAATACAAGCACAGTTCCCTGTTTTACCAGGGACAACAGATCTCATCTGATGCATTCCCCACCCTCAAGGGAAGCAGCTGCCATCTGCCAAATAAATAACTTATCAGGTGAAAAGCAAGGGCATCCATGAGATCAGCTGAAGAATCTCCCAGAGTCACTGCCACAGGCTGGCCAACCAACACAGGGAGCTAAAGACAACGTGGGCACTGGGAGAAGTGAAAGCATCTCACTTCATGCGGGCTGTGAAGTGAAGCTAGGGGACCGCGGGTCTACTGGCCCTGGGCATTGCAGAAGCAGGTCTACAGCCAGCTGCCTTACAACTGCACCAAGCTCTATGAGCAAGGGAGACTATTTTATTCATATTAAACTCTCACTTCACCTAAGTGGCCAGAGGAAGGGTCATTCCACACAACCAGGAACTGGTTCAGAGAAAGTCTCCACACGAACTATGCGTGTGCCGTCAACATTCAGGAGCTCACTTGCAATCAGAGTTGCGGAACACAATGAAACAGAAACAGGTTTCACCTTTCCTCAACAGTTCCAAACAAGGCCCAGGATCATCCCAGGTCCTTATGAACATTAATTTCTCTTGCTATTTCCAAAAATAATAAATTTGAGGATGAAGGGGAGGAGAAATAAAAAGGATTAAGATGTGTTGTGTACATGTACCAGCTCACCACGATGAATGTGATCATGACATATTCTAAATACGCAGCAATAAAAATTTTTAAAAAACAAGCTTGTGACATTAGACTGTCATTTGTCTTTCTCTAGTCTCAGTAGGAAAAAATGCGCCTTTTACTTTCTGGTGTTGTTGTGGTCCACACATTGTGTGGACTTGGCTGGATCGCCTCTGTGGTCCAACACTCTGGGCTGTGGGAGACCCTGCCCACTGCCCCACCCCAGGGTACAGAGGAGGGCCCGCCCCAGAGAGACTCAGCACAAAAAGGGTATATAAAGCACTTGAGGAAGGATCCTGTGTTCCACTTCCTCAGAGGAACTTCAGTCTTCCGAGTCCACTTGGACTTCATCTCCTGGCTTCTAGTGGCCTCTGGCTTGGATCCTTCATCTTCCATCACAGATTCTTCACCTTCCATCGAAAACTCTTCAGCCTTCTGTAGCAGATCCATCCCCGGCTGATAGAGACTTTCACGGAGCACTGCAGCGAGCCTCAGACCTTGGCACTGAACCCTTCAATCTTGGGTGTGCGATGCCCTCTGCCTGCTTCCTCATCCCACTCTGTGGCTCACCGCCTTGTGTTATATCTATCCTTGTATTATATCTGTTTCTCTAGTGAAACCCTGACCAATGCAGGGGTCAGTGTCTCAGAGGTGGCAGTTAAGTGTTCTTCGCTGATGTTTCTCAGATGAGACGAGAGACCTGGCTTGTTCATGAGCTATAATCCCTGTGGGGAACTGTTCCAGAGAGCCCATGGCACAGATGTCACCTTCAAGGTAGACAAGCTGGGGTGTCATTTCATGCTGATCATCTCCAAACCCCCGCTCCGCCTTTTGTCCAACCCTAAGGACCTGCCTTACCCTGCCTTGCCTTGTCTCCCTTGCCTTGTCTCCCTATGCCTAAGAACTTCTAAGTTGTGCTAACAACAGTTCACACTCAGAGGTAAAGAAAAACAGCAAACTATGAAAAGTGACATCAGGAGGATAGTGTCCAACAGCAGCACAGGTGACACATAAAGACCAAAGTGGACATAAGCAAGTGTGATCCTTCATGTGCTGCTGAGAAAACACATTGCAAAGATGCTGGTCTATGTGGAATGCAATCAGCCCTGCTATGGGCCAGAGAGGAGAATGCTGAGAACTGGTGGTGTCCTTCCTACAGCACACCCAGAGAGGACAGCACTGAGCGCTGGTGGGTGTCCTTCTTATGGTACACACAGAGAGGAGAGTGCTGAGTGCTGGTGGGTGTCCTTCCTACAGAACACCCAGAGACGAGAGCGCTGAGTGCTGGTGGTGTCCTTCCTAAGGTATACCCAGAGAGGAGAATGCTGAGCGCTGGTGGTGTCCTTCTTATGGTACACCCAGTTCCTCCTCCTTCCTATCTGCATATCCTCACTGTGATTCTACCAGACCCCCACGTCACCCGAAAGACATTAGAGGAGCACTAACCCGGGAGTCAGGAGACTAATGGCCCTAACCCCCTGGGTACCTGGGCTGATATTCCTGTCGCTGGGCCTCACTGCCTCCTCAGTGAAGGGAGAAGGCTAGAAAGAGGATGGCTGCCCATCGTCCCAGACCTCCTTCAGTTAGCTTAGCTCGTGTGTCCGCTATGGACATGCACCAAGCTTGAGTTCCTTGTCTCAGCTTTCTCGGTGTTAAGACCAAATACCCGGCACCCAAAGTTAGAGGAGGAAGGGTTTACATAGCTCAGAGTTTGTAGACATCTCAATTTATCATCGTCTGGCTCCAAGGCAGGGCCACATGGCAGAGGGCATCAAGGGAAAAATAGTTCATGGCGGGCGGAAGGCAGCAAAGTAAGCAAGGGACAAGGAAAAAGCCTTCCTGTCCCGCATATGGTATCCAGGCTGCAGGGATTAGGGTGGTGCTAAACCAACACTGAACTGCTTAATCACCCACCATCAGGCCTAGCGCTGAACCATGAATCAATCACACATAAGTTCGGTCACTTCTGGAAAAGCCCCACCTATGACTGCACAAGGCTGAGAGCGAGCCGTCACACTCTCAATCCTGAAACAGCCTCAAGCCACTGGGCTACAGATGTGCAGGAAGAAAGGGTGGATGCCAAAGGGAGGAAGGAGTGGGCTGATGCAAATCCATCGGCACTGCATCAGGAGTTCCAGGTTCTGATCCTGGGTCCTTTCCTCCCCGGCTGGCTGCGTGGGCTGTTAGGATTCAAGACTTTTAGGATTCGTAACTGTAACAGGAGGCTATTGTGAAAGATGAATGATTCTCGTCTGGGACTTCCGGGAAGTCTTACATCCCTGAGGTGGCTCCAGAGCATACACAGATCCTCTCAAAATGTGTAAAAATGTGTGTATGGCACAAGCCTGTTTCTACAGAAACCTCAATCACCTTCGCAGAAGGACTGTAGTTCAAAACCTGCTGTAAGCACTGGAATGCGTGGACGCTATTATCCCTTCTAGCGCTAACACTGAGCAGCTCAAAGAACACTGAAACACGAACAAGTCGAAACTTGGGGACAAGACAAACGGAATCTACTCAGCTGAAGCCGATAACAGGTGTAAGATCAGCCGTGCTGCCGACCGAGGGTCTGGCCCTTGGACGCTGGGTACTGTGTGGGGGCTGGGTGCTCCTGCAGCTGGCTGGGCCTCTGAACTATCAATCACTAATGCTCTATCAGGGACCAGCAAGCCAGCTTGCTCCCGTGCTTCAGTGTATTTAGGGTCTTCAAGAGCAGAAGAGAGAGCAGACATGAAGTTGTGTGTTGTCCTGCCGAGATGCACAAACACTCACTCTCGGCCACTGCGTGGACCTGACCATGTTGGTGTCAAGGATCAGAGGCCTCTACCTGTGGAAGGAGACACTCTCCTCAGCCCGTCTTGATCACAAAGGGTTTGCAAGACCGCTGCCGAGTGCAGGCTGACTTGCCAGCCTGTGAGAGACACGCACGACCTTGCTTGTGGTCTGCATGGCACAGGTCTGCCTCAGTGTCGGGACACAAGAGCTTTCCCATCTGGGGAAAGATGACACCTTCCAAACCCCAGTCTTGTGCTGCAGCATTTATTTTCTGGAGCCGCCCACCATTCCACTGAGTCTAGGACCCCCAGGAGGCCTCTGTGCCCAAGGTCTGAAGGTCGCACGATGGCACCCCAGCCAGTAGGCAGGAAGGAGAAGCAGACGAGCCAGCCGAGTGAGGAAAGGGACTCTGCGTGAGGAAGACACTCTCCGCAGTCAGACCAGCGGGACAGGGGCTGCAGACAGACTCATCCCTGAAGAAGAGCAGACTCGCGCTTGAGTTCTAACTCTGCTTCTTCACCACTGCCTGCTTTGAGTTAGGTGAGCGCTTAATTTACTTAAGCCTCAGCTCGTTACCTGCCACGTGTGACAAGAATAATCTCGGCCCCAGAGATTCACTGTGGACATGCGTAAGGGAGGCAGGACAGGTGAAGTACTCAGTGCCAGTCCTGGACCTGAGGAGCCCTTTCCACAGCCATTCACAGCTGCTGCTGCTGCCGCCACCACTGCTACTGTTGTCACCACTGTCACTACCATCAGCTGTGAGGCACCACGGTGTGCACTTGCAACCCCATCTCCCTGAGAAGGTGAAGCAGGAAGGTTGCAAATTAAAAATTTGTCTGTCTCATATTAAAAATCTTAAAAAGGGCCAGAGATATAGCTCCCTGGGTTCAATTCTCAGTATCAAAAAATGACCAACAGTACATTTGAAGTTCCCAGCATATAAATCCAGAGCTCTATAACTGATTTCATGAGGGTTTTCTTTTTTTCCCCCTTAACTCCTGGCGCTCTGCAGAGCTGCTACACAGCAGGGTGCTCAGGGCCGCTGCCCCTTCCTCTTACCTTCCTTTGGTTGGTGGGATTGACATAGAGGTAACTGAGGACAGTCTTCAAGCCTACTTTGTCATTCAGCTTTTGATAGGTGGTGCCGTAATCTGTTGACCTGCAGTGAAAAGAAAGAGAAAAAAGAAAGAAAGAAAAAGGGAGAGATTGTTTTTATCAAGCAGGGGTGATGTTTAAGGGGAGTCACGCTCCCCAGTCCTGCACCTAGTGCTTAAAAGTGTGCTTCGGAGATAAAAAGCCCCATTAACTTGAGAGGAGCACTTAGGCTGATGCATCTGCTTCCGCCTCACTTGGTCCTCTTCGCGCACGCGCTTGGCCTTTCTCAGAGAACTACTTCTGTGCCCGTGTGAAGCTGTGTGACGACCGAGCTGCTGCAGACTGCCTGCCTCCCGTGGGGGCTCAGGGGTGTGAATGGGGAGGTTCCCCCTACTGGGCCTCTGTCCAGGCGCCTCAGATGGAGGACAATGAGAGAACAACACAGCCTTCCTGGACTTCAACCAACATGGTATCCCTGTCCCTAAGCCTGAACCAAAGGCAAGGAGACTCTCAACAGCACAGGAAGTGCCCACGAACTACAGGGTTCAATGGCCAAAGAAAAGCCTTCCAGACAAGAGGGTCTGGGGCTCTACACAGGGGCAGTGGTAGGCCCGGCTGCAAGGCCCGAGGCGGGATAGCTGCTGGCAGCTCACCTTACAGTCCTCCTGGACGCCTGCTTCTCTGAGCATAGTTCCCACATACTGACCTCAGTTAACAGCTTAGAGCACAAAGCAGGCCGCCCCATGGCTCCTTCCTCTCCACCCTGCCCTTCTACAGTGGCAGAGGAACAGAAGGTTCCCAAGAGTGGTTTGAGAGTAGCAGGGCCACCACATGCCCCCTGGAGCCACTCCCATACCAGTCTTCCGGGTTCTGCCACCTTCCTCTGTCTCCTTCCTTGGCTACAGCTGGGTGGGCCCCTCCGCCAACTCAGACGCAGGGAGCGCATGGTGACCAGCGCGTCTTCCCCAGAGTCAGCGGGCCTCGCTCTGGCCTTCTATCTTGATCTCAGTCCTCAGCTCTAACTCTGTGCCTGGCTTTGATATTGTAACCAAAACCAGCTGCTGCTGCCTTTACTCTTTTAGCCCTTATCTCTCTGGTCCTGCCTTGGCCCGGAGCTTAGCTCAGAAAGGCCAGCAGCACAAACGTGCAATGACCTGGAAGAGCCCCCCAGGCCTAGTCAACCTGGCACACTCCCTGCCTTCCAGCTCTGCAGAACAGCCTCCCCAGGGTCTGTCCATGAGAAGGCTACACTCACGAGCCTTTTCTGCACACTCTGCTCCCCCCTCATGCGCACAAGAATGCGCTGCCCCTCCGCCCCCTGCACCATATGTGTTTCTTTTTTATCTAATCTGTGATGGAGCCTTGATTATCTCATCTTCTGTCCCCTCATGCACAAGGCAGACTGAAGGGCAAAGCTCAGGGAACATCAACTTTGGGTCCAAAACAATCCCTGTGACATCCCTAGACCTGCAGCTCTCTGACTGCAGGGCCATGTGCAAGTTACTTAACCTGCTGAAGCTGCATACTGCTTATATGAAAAATGGGGCTAATTTAATCTCACAAGCATTTGGGAGCATGCAAAAATTTACCCTACTAGCAGGATGCCGTGAACTGAAATGCCAAAAAAGAAGAAGGTACAGAAGAGCCCCTTACACATTACATGCATTCAGCACATTGCGAAGCATGGGTCAGTATTCCAAATCCCTCCTATGCTTCTGGCCAGATGGGTGTCAGGCGTGCTGACTGTAAGAGTCCCCAAGCAAGCTGGCTTCTCACAGGGGTCCTGCCCACCCAAACACAGAGCTCTAGGAGCCCCACCCAACATTTCTCTTTGCCCTTGTCATCACAACCAGCACAGCCTCCAAGGCTTCCTGATTCTGTCTCCTAAGTAACGCAGATCCCCATGCCCTCCCCACTTCCATGCTGCTGTGCGGCTCACACGGTGACACCCAACACTCTCGGATGCTCTTCTCCCTCCTTCCCCCACCCCCATGCTCTTGTCAGCTTATAGCTCATTCAGCAGGACCTGGCCACCTCACTCCGAGGCCTGTGATCACCCGCTGCTGGCAGCCAAGCACCGTTTTCCAAGCATGCTCTTGTAAAGTCTAGCTCCAGTCTCCACACAGGATCCCCCTCCAGCCACTTGCTCTTCTGCTGCTGTCTCCTGAGCCTCGCTAAACTTCCCTAAAGGGACCCTGCAATCTCACCGCCCCCCACTTCCTTGTATACCACCCCCGTATCCAAGCTAGCACCCTTTCTTCTTCATGGTAAACTTCCCTCTGATGTTCAATTCCTAACTTTAAAGCCATCCTTTTTCTAACTTTGTTACAAGGACACCCATCACTGTTCCCATTTGTGTTTTCATTGCCACGTTTGTGAGCATTCCATCAGGCACTGTCCTGTCTTCCATCAATACTGTCTTTATTGTGGGCTCTTCTCCTTGACTGATACTCCTGATGAGCAAGCAGCATTGCCTCCCACAGTGCAAGTGCCTTGCGTCATGCCTGATCAAAAGAAAGCTCCGACACATGATACTTGGGGTCATGGACTCAGCTCTCACCACAACTCTGGTTGCAAACTGAACTGGACAACAACCACATCCAATTTCCCCCTGAGGTCAATATCGAACCCAAGAGTCAAATTTAATGTGGTTCTCATCCAACTCGGATTGCGACCAGAATCATGAGAAACATCAAGTTTGTGGACCATTATGGTGTTTTCTTACTCCGCCTGGATTTAGGGGAGGGAATGAATGTGTGAAATACAAGTTGGTTTAAACATGCTCCAATGTTCTGAACTAATTGCTGTGGGTCAGTGATAACTCAACACACAGCCATTTCTAGAAACCAAGTAGAGCACAGAGGCTACTGTCTGACCACACATGTTGCGTCTGGTGCCAGGAAGGGTCTGTAATCCCTCGCGCTAAGATGAAGATGGAATGACCAGCTGACACACCACACTGAGCAACTGTGCTCTGGTGCAGGGCAGGAGACACACCATGATCTCCAGAGCGGCAGCGCATGCTTTTGCTAACTCACAGGGACTGGGCAGAATGGGTGACCGGGTTCTGTGAGAGAGAACACCGAGTTCACGTCTGGCAATCCAAATGCTAGTACCAACACATTCCATGTGTCACCCAGGACAGCCATTTCACTAAGCCTGTGAAAGGAAAAAATTATTCTGGCTCCTATTAAAATGTTAAGCCAGACTCTGTTCAAAACAGCTACAGTAATTACAAATACTACTGAAATCGGTTTCGCAGTAGGAGAGAGAGGTTTGGCTTAACTCTAAATACAAAGAAAAGCAGGAATGCACAACCAGGAGCAGGGTAGGGGTCAGTGGATGGAAAGTCCCTGAGGCGCTGGGGTAACTCTTCGCTAGACTCACCTCATAGAATTTCTGCAGAATGCTGACTAGGGTGCTCAGCCACTACGTGGGGGACAGTAGAGAACGAAGACTTTGACCACATAGCAAAGCTAAGGGATTCAGGCTAAACTGTTAGTATTTTTGCTAAGCTCAGGCTCTTGGGAATATGCCCCAGGTTACAGCCTGGTTAGAAAAGCTCAGAAGAGACTGAGCAAAATTTGGTGACAAAGAGAAGCCTTGCCGAGTCCCACGTACAGCACAAAATGCTCAACTCAGATCACGGTAAGGCCCCGTCCAGACCCGATGCTTTCATAGCTCCCTAACACAGTGCTCTGCTGTTTTGCAACTATTGACTCTTCCCTACCACCTATCGCAACACCACCGTGTGAGCTGAGTCGTCAGGGCTGCCTGTGTGACCGGTGTCAAATCCAAGTAACGCCCACCAAGGGCAGGGTGCCTAGCACCGCACGCAGTCTCTGCACAAGCCAGCTTAGCCTTGCCTTTGCTCTTCTCCAAAGTGGCCACCGAGAGCAGGGACTTCCCGGGAAAGGGTGTGCTCCTCCTCTGGACCTGCAGCAGCTGCTCATTTGGTCTGACACCGAAGACAGCTCCAGGAGCCAGGAGGCCTGCGGAATCCCAGGCGCCCTCACCTGTCCTGCCAGCACAGGCCCTGCCCATGGCCCTGACTGCAGCATTCGTGGGCTAACTTGGCCTGAGCAGAGGGGCAGACCGCAGAGAGGTCTTAGCTCACAGCCAAAGACAGCTGAGCCCCGGAACGTGCTCCAACAACGAAGAGAACCATCTTGGAGCTGCAGACGTGCATCAGTGCTGAGGTCACTTAATAGAAATGGGTTCGACTCCTTGTGGGTAAAGCCGGCCTCCCGCATATTGACAACAGTCTTATAAGACAGAAGTGCTCCGTGCCTGATGCGTACTGAGCACTCGCCACAGGACAGCGCTCTGCCACTCTGCAGTTGTGCGGGCATGCAGGTAGCCTGGACAGGAGGCACGAGCCGTGTGCAGCCAGTGCCCGCACTGCTCCCGCTCCACCACACGAGTGTGCATGGGGACGTGCGTACATGGTGTGGCACGCTGCCGTGGACACATGCTGTGCATGGCTTCTTATGCATTCGTGAAAAAGTGTCTCCAGGGAGGCCCCTCCTTGTGCAGTCACCGGGACATGCTCTCGCTACGCGGAACTTCTACCTTGCTGGATGTTGACAACATTTTGTCCAAGCCGGCTCAGTCACTCACCCCACCACAGAGAAGAGGGCCCTTTCTCTCCTGCTTCCCAGAGGTACCTGAGCTACTCTAGGGGTGAATACTGACACCAGGGCTGAGCCCTGTCCCCCACCCCAGACCTCTGTCCTCGTCCTGACTGGTGTGCTGCGGGCCAGGCCTGCACCACCTGGCTGCTCTCTGAGGACGATGATACCAATGACTATCTCAGCAGAGCAAGTGAGAAAGCACCATGGTGTTCACTCAGCACACACCGCGTGGGCCTCACGTGACCTTCCGGGATTCGGGGAGCTGGTGGCCATCCACAGATGGGCTGCTGTTTTAAAAGTGAAAGAGCAAAGAGAGCCAACATTTTGGCCCTAACCTTATAAGGTCAATTAAGACTCAGGACATATGAG
>NDGN011323784.1:0-12370 GCA_002564285.1 Tympanoctomys barrerae
CTGCACCTGGAAGCTGGGGGCTGCACCGGGGAAGCTGGGCGCACAGCTGCCCCTCGCCATCCACTGAGATAACCCTCGATGCAGCAAGGCATGTGAAGGCAGAGCATGGTTGCGGGGGGAGTCACATACCTGGCTACAGTCTGAAGTTCTCTTCACAGAAGGAAAACGTGGGGAAACAGACCATGGGAGGCAACAACGCATCCACGTTTACTTTTTATTCTTGGTTGCTCTGGAAGTATAAGGTGGATTTTCATTGTTCATTGGATTGACCCAATTTTTCTGGATCATTTTAAAGTAGTAGCCTTTCGTTAAAGCTGCACATCCCTAAAGGTGAATTTCTTGCCTGTGGGATTCATAAGTGACAGTGCACTGAACTCCAGAGATGTCCCCAGAGTTACATTGTTACATGTTCTGCCTGCAGAATTGATCAGCTTTCTCTCACACAGCTTTGGCATGTTGAATGCTGGAGACAGAGATGTCCTAGGGAGCAAGGCCTTTCCCACGGAAGTGGAGACAGCAGGGCCCATAGGGCTGAAGTCTGGGGGCACCTGCTCCGGAGCCCAAGTCCTTCCATCCCCGCCCCAGAGAACGTGGCACACGGTCTGGTCTCCATGGAAGTGGGACATGCGTTGGACACAACAGGACTGCTCAGGAAGAGACTTTAAACACTGTCAGACGCCAGCATCTGGTTGGGTCACGTGTTGATTCTGAGACATTGGAATTCAGTTCAGAAAAGGTTGTGGTAGGAATCTTCTTCCCAGAATAATACTGAAGAATTATGTTGAGGTTTCTTTTTCTTTTTCTTCTTTCTCTTCCTCTTCTCCTCCTCCTCCTCCTTCTCTTCCTTCCTCCCCCCACCCTCCTCGTCCTCCTTCTTCTTTTGTCTTTTTGAGACAGGGTTTCCATATGCAGTTCAGCCTGGCCTTGAGCTCCCTTTGTATCCCAGGCTGTTTCAAATTTGCAAGGAGCCTCCTGCTTCAGCCTCCCAAGAACTGGGATTACAGGCGTGTGCCAACATGCCAGCTTTATGTTGATGTTTAGACAGCATCTCCATAGCTAAGGGTGTCTATGGAGAAGAAGGGGCCAAGCAGGTCTGCAGTGACGGGGCCTCTTCCACCACGCTGATGGACGCTTGGTCCGTGAATGCTCCCAGACTCTAAGTCAGAGTGCTTCCCCCTGAGTACATTGCTTTGGCGTCTTATAGAAATGGGTGTCTCCAAATACAGAATACACACCATATGGTAGTGGGGGACATGGCTGGGAGTAGAGCTCGAGGGAAATGACAGTCAATGAGCATTTATTATATCTGAGGCGAGTGCTGTGTGCTTTTTGTATGTTAGTTCATAAGATTCATTGCGTGTCATGCAGACTCTGTGTTGACTTGCTGTCAGACGGCTCTAATAAATAAAATAGATTTGGTATCAGCATGACACCACAGGCCTGCTACCCTTCAGGCCGCATACTTCATTTTGCCAATTAGAACACTACTTGCAAATTTACTGCTCTCCCAATTAACAGACTTATGCGTGTAGCATTTTGAGCAGTCAATTTTATTTTTCTGGTTCTTGTGTTTTTCTTGGCTTCTAGTTCTTTCAGAGAAAATCTCCAAATGCACAAACGTCCACTTGAAACTGTGACAGTTTTCCATGCCTACCAGATAGAGCTCCTCGCATGACTCCTAGGGTGGGCTCCTGGTTTCCTTTTTTTAAGGAGAGAAAAAGAAACAATAAAAATGATCTAGAATTTCAAAACAAGATGAAAGTAAATTAATAACGGTTATTGTATTGCATGTTGTTATCTTCAGAGTGTTTGTTCAGTTTACCAGATATAGGAATACAAAATGGTCAAAGAATACAAGCACTAAGTGTTCTTTTGATGCACGAATACAAGTCAGTAGCACAGTCGCCTCAGCTGTCTTGTCAGCCTTTATCGCTGATAGAAATGCCCCAGTGCTACCTTCGGGGAAGAGCATGTGTTTCACCCACAGCTCTGGGCTCAGAGCTTGAGAGTGGGGCCCTTTGGGCTCAGCCGTGGCCAGCACCTTGAGGGAGGCAGAGGTGTCGGCTCAGAACCGGACTGAAGGCCCGAGAGGTCCAGGGGCCGTCTTTGCTGGAGCCATTCAGAGCCCCCAGTCCCTGTGCAGGGCCCGTCCCACTGGGACCCTCTCTGGACCCTCTCCGGCCTCCCCAAGCCCCATGTGCACACTGACACACAGTGGGGCATCTAGGTAGCTTGGAGCCCCGGCTGGGAGAGCCACCGGCTTCCTGCACACAGGCCACGGCCCGTGCCCTCTTGCCCACACCACTGATGCTGTGCTGGCCGGCAGCCTGTCCTGAGGACGAGGACAACGCAGAAAAGGTTTTCTGAATATGCATTCTGGAAGAAAGCTTTGGGGCACAAACTCACTTGAAGATGCTGGTTTTCATCACTGACTTTTAAGACATGTCAGCATCTTGGCACCTTACAGAACAGTTTTTCAAATCTCTGTGTCTTGCACCATTTTTGGTTCTTTTAAAACATGTTCTGCAAGCCGGGCATGGTGGTGTACTCCCACTATCCCAGCACTTGGAAGGCTGAGGCAGGAGGATTGCCTTGAGTTTGAAGTGAGTCTGGGCTACATACTGAGACCCTGTCTCGAAAAAAAAAAAAAAAAGTTCAACTTCTTTTCTTCTGCCCCAAAACTTCAAACCCATTTTTTGAACACAGTACCAACTAGGAAAGTGAGCTTACCTACTGCCGCGCAAAGCAGGGGCCGCGCGCAGGGGGGAGTCACTGCGGCTCCGCCTCCGCCTCTGCTTTTACCTCTGTCTCCTCCTTTTTAAACACCCAATCCCAGGCAGAGCTGCCCACTCTAGCTTCTCCCGGCCTTCAGCTATTCCTGAGGTGGCTTAAAAATCTGCATTTGTGAGAAACGTCCCCTGGCGTCTGCCAGTTGCACCTGGCTTCCTGTGGACGTTTGTGGGGGCGGCAGTTCCCTGAGTCCCGTTCCCGCGTTCCCGCGGCCTGCAGTGATGTACGTGGCGGGAGTGCGCTGCGCGGTCCTCCGGAGCGCGGCTGGCGGGTGTCAAGCCCCAGCTCCCGCAGGCAGCGTCTGCCCCGGGGGCTTCGTCAGCCCGGGTGTCCCCCCATCTCTCATGCGTGGAGTGGGCTCCACGCGGAGGCGACCTCGCACACCCCAGTGCTATGTACCGTGTCTCGGAGCACAAGGGGCAGTCGGCTTTCTCTTTATATTTGAGTGAATTCTGACGGTCCTCGTGGCACCCCAAGCTCCCTAAGCCCGCTGAGCGCCCCAAGCGCCTGGAGGAGAGGGGCCACATCCTGGGGCCACCACAGCTGCAGAGAGTGCGCGCGTGTGGGATGAAGGCGCTCAGTACTGTAATCCAGAAGCTTCACATTCAGTTGCATGAACGTTTCTATTATTTTACGAGGCTTTACATTGGGTTCTTAAATTGTCTCCTGTCACATTTAGAAAAATCTTTAGGAAACGTGGAAGTAAATTGCCTCCGAATTTTTACCTCAACTGAACTGGCAAACAGGTGCACGTCTAGTGTTCGATAAGAACAGTAGCTGCTTGCGCTGAATTTCAGCCCAGATTGTCTCCATGCCATTTCAGCTCAGATTCCTGAGAAAGGTAACATGACTGACCCCTTCTGTGCTTCTATTATAGAAAATCTCGCTACCCAGACTTTGGATTTTTTTTTCTTTTTGCAATAGGGTGCTTTGACAAAAATCTCCATCATGGAAATGGTGGCTGTGATCTGGAATCGATTTTGGGTCTGTCACAAAGGGCCTTTCGTATAGGGACATTGGCAGTGACTTTGTCACTGGTGTAGCTATTCTGTCAGGTAGATCCTTTTTGTTTTTTTGAAACACTGCAATGGTGATTTGAGTTCGCACAGGAGCGTGGAGGCAGCCTTCTGGGGTCGCGCTCTCCTGCCAGCTACAGGCGAGCTCTAGTCCTGGGTCCCCAGAGCCCACGCCAGATCCTAACGACACTCCCATTCCCACCCCACTGCTGCTCCAAGTGGCTTTTTTCACATTAATTTAGGCTTCATTTTTCTGTATGATGTATATCATTTTAAAAATAAATCATGCAGAATTTGAAGCAGTATTGCTTTGACAATTTATATTACATCACAAACCAAATTCTGTGCCAGATCTGATCCGCACGAGCTGCCGCTCTGGTCAGCCAGTATTTGGTCTAGTTTGAGCTTAATACCCAGCTGGCCTGAACCTGACAGACAGACTTAACTTCATTAATTCAGGAAAGTTCGCTCTGCTTTGCACATAATGCCAGAAGTGACCACGGCTCTCAGCAAAGACTGGAAGAATGACTGTAGAATAAGCTTTTATCAAGCGTAGAGCAGAGGGTCACAGTGCAGGAGCCGGTGCATACATGCTGGGAATTGTACTGAGGAGGGCAGCTGACGACATTTTCACAGCCCTGTGAGCTGCTATTGCTTAAGCTGTGGGACACAATTATAAGCAGGGGCAGTGCGCTTGCTCGTGCTTAGCAGTGCGACAACACTGTGGCTTCGTCAGTGTGACCTGAGTCGTGACAAAGCTGGAGCAGCTGCTTTTCCTGGACTCGGCCTCAGGTGCACAGCTTGGTGCAGGCTGTCACAGTGCAGGGTGCAGAGACAAAGCTCACGCTTGCTGAGGGCCAGGAGTGCCAGGCGAGGCACCGGCAGCGCAGGTTCCCGGAGGCCTCTCTCAAGCTGGACTGATGTCTTTCTGCCTCTGTCCCCTGCTGCCCCTCTGAGCACATGAGCTCAGGTCTCTGCAGATCCAGAGTTCCCCTTCCAATGGGGACGTGGAGGTGGATTGGGGCAGGGTCCACCCGAGAGGAGGCTTTACCGTCCTCCTCTCTAATGGTCACGCTCCAAGATGCATCAGGGGACGTTTAGCCAATATACCTGAGACATTTATTTCTCACCCCTGGCATTCCAAATCTGTGCTGGCTCAAGCTACACTGTGAACACTTTCCAGACACAGTCCCGGGTGCGCAGGACGGTCAGCCTCTCCTGCTAGAGGCGTTATCTGCGCGTTGCCGCCTGTCCCCACAGTGTGTTTGGAGTCGGCTAAGAGTGATGGGGGCAGGTATGGTTCCGGTTCAGTAAGGAGTGGAGCTAAGTCAGAGAGGCCGTGGGGCTCCCTAACGTCTCCCGGGGTTCGTTTTCTCCTCAGCTCACCTGCACAGCGCTGGCCCACGCTGGCGTGTCCCCCGGCACTTCCATCTCATGGGGCAGGCACTAATGGACAGTGGTATTTACTGTGGAGAGAGCAGGTGAGGGGTTTTCCTCACAGCAGGGCCTTCCGAGTCCTAGGGGTGGAGCCTTCTGACAGCGGCTGCGAGCAATTACAGAAGCGTACTTGGGGCCTGCCTCAAGCCCACCCATATACTCATGTTTTCCAGAATGTGGCCTCCGCCAGATCAGAGAGGAGTGCCTGTGGCAGCCTCGCAAAACGAAAGCCGGACCTGGACGGAGGGCTTCTGCCCCTGATTGCCGATGGACACTGCCCCGGACTGCTGGCCCCACGTTCCCCAGGGCCACCATGGCCCCTGCAGCGCAGCACGCCTGCTGTTCCCGACTGGGGCAGAGAGCATGGCTGCAGAATACTGGACGCTCCTCAGTCTCCTCTTTGGAAACACCTCTTCCCTGCCTAGAGTCGGTCCAGAGTCCTTGCCTGGCCATGTGATCCCCTAGCAAGAATGCTCTCCCAAGACCCTCCTGCTGGTGGGAATTTAGGGCTGACGCATGTTTCAATAATATCTGCGGACAAGAACCCTAAATCTATGCAAACCCAAGAGTGATCAACGGGCAGGATGCGCTGCACTCCGGGCAGCGCAGGACTCTAAACGTCTCGCCAATGACCTGAACTGTCGTGCTTGGACAGTTCTGGGTGGACATCTGTGCTCTGGTCCTTGTGCAGGTGCAGAGGCCACCTGGATGTGGGGTGGCTGCTGTGGGAACTGCAGGACGATGTGGCTGCCTCCAGCAGGAAGCTAGGAAATGACCGTGGGAGTAGAGAGTGGAAGGAACAGTGCGTCCTCGAGGAAAGGAGAACAGAATCCAAGCTGCTCTGTGGAGGCTGAGCTCGGGACAGTGTCAGGGAAGTCTTGGGTGGCAGATCAGAATGCAGGTGGGTCGAAGAAGCTGGGTGGATAGAAAAGGCCTCGAAGAAGTAACAAGAAGGCCTAAGATGCTGAAAGTGTCCCGGCACGCTGCATGCCGAGGGCGGCCCTCCCGGACGTTCTGCACCAGGTGGCGCGCCCGTCTGTGCTCGCTCTGGGCTCTTGATGAGGTGCCGTGTCTCCCCAGCTGGAGCCCGGCAGGCCAGGATCGGGTGCTGCAGCTCCGGCTCCTCCTGGCTCACGCACACGCGTCTTCACATGCTGCGTCCTGTGCCCAGGCCTGGTCCTCCTCCTGGGCCAGCTGCAGTCAGGGCGGACAGGGTGGGTGGAGTGAGGCTCAAAGGCCTCAGTCACTCTGCTGTGGTCCTCTCCTACAGGCCTGACCCTGAGGGCTTTGGAGAGGAGAGCGGCCACAACTCCACCCACAAGACGTCACCGGCAGACCAGACGGGCTGGACTTTACACTTACGGGAACCTCGGCACTCCACGCTCGCTGTCCACAC
Organism: Tympanoctomys barrerae; assembly: GCA_002564285.1. Taxonomy (NCBI): domain Eukaryota; kingdom Metazoa; phylum Chordata; class Mammalia; order Rodentia; family Octodontidae; genus Tympanoctomys; species Tympanoctomys barrerae. The sequence continues at coordinate 6,640 of NDGN011323784.1, forward strand.
GCCCGGGCCGGCCCGGCCTCCTCAACTCACTTGTCCCCTGCACTAATGCCACTCACGTTCTCCAGCCACTGTGCCTCTGTGTCTCTCGAGACGCCCAGGCCTCCTCCTGCAATTTCTGTCTTCTCCTGGATGTCACCACCTGTCTGTCCACACAGCGGGCCTCTGTGGGTCCTCACTCGGCGATCCTCAGCTGCCCGCCTCTAGCCTGTGGGGACCTCGTGAGCAGGCATTTGCCTGTGTCACTCCCTCCAAATCCCGGGCTGCTCAGTGCGTCTCCCTCTAGTTCCGCCCACAGGCACCTTCTGGGCCCTGCACCTGGCTGGGAGGACGGCCCCCTGCCCAGGAGGCTCACAGGCCTCACTGGTGGCAACACTGTGCCGTCGCCAAGAGGCAGCAAGGCATAGAATTTCTTAGTATTTTTTCCACAGACTCACAGAATATGAGGAAAAGCGCCTCAGGGACTGGGGGGAAGGCTCAGGGGCGTGGACACTACGCGGCCACCATGCGTGGTCCTGGGTGACTCCGCCCGGCTTTTCCTGAGCTATGCCCTGCGGTCCGTCCTCCTTCTGTCCTGACCCATCCTGTCATGGTGTGTCCTTGAAGGCGCTTCCCAGGCAGCTCCAGCTCTGCTTGCTGTAGCCAGCTTCTCCTACGACTCTGCCTGGCCTGGGTGCCTCTGCCGCCTTGGAGCACAGAGGAGGCAGCTGCGCCATTCACGGGCTTTCATTCTCCCTGGGCCCCAGGGAGCTCCCTGTCCTCTGTTTGTCTTTATCTTTCTAGCGACAAGGACAGGATTAGGAATGTAGGCCATGAGGCTTGGCAGCCCGGGTTTCATTTTGGCCAAACATTTCGTCTTGGGAAGTTGAAACTTGACCCAAAATAAATACATACAAATAAGTACAAGCATAATAAAGTTTTTATTGACTAAAGTACATTAACTATTGGTGCAGTTTTAAGAGAAAGAAGTAGACCCTACTCTTTTCTGGGTGGTGACAATGTGTCATCGCCAAGCGACAGCAAGACATAGATATCTCTTAGTGTTTTTTCCACAGAATCCCAGAATATGAGGAAAAGCACCTCAGGGACTAGAGGGGAGGCTCGGGCCTGTGGGCACTGCGCAGTCACCATGGCGTGGCTCTGGGGACTCACCCTGGCTTTTCCTGAGCTGTCTTTCGAGCAGAACCCCATTCATGCGTCACCAGCGAAAAGGGCGGCCACAGCGCCGCTGTAGGCTGAGACCTGGGGCAGCGGCTGGTCTTCTCCAGGGAGGCCGGCAGCCCCTCAGGCGGGTGCCTCCCACCCACGGGGGCTTGATAATTTACTCCTGGAACTACGCCTGAATTTCATTAAACTATCATTGTAAACGTGCCGTGAAAGAAGATATACAACCTTTGCTATCAGTGTTTGGGCGTCAGAGATATCTATATTTATTTTAATGAAAAAAAATCAATGTATTTTATTGTTCCTTTATTTCCTTCCAAAGAAAAGCACATTTGATTTTATTAATTTCTTTAAGTTAGAAACTCTACCCTTTCTCCTATGCAAGCATGAAGCCAATAATTTAAACATCATGAAAACAGGACACAATAGGCATTTGATACATATTTGTCAGGTTAGATATCACATATCATTTACCTTTTAAATACTGATGTCATAATCTATAGATTGCAGAAATAAGAACAGTTTCAGATTGTTTCTGATGAGGAGGGATTTCGAATTACCCCAGCAAATCAACAAAGCCCTGATATCAGCGGTGGAACGGAGAGCTCAGATTATTGCTCATTTCTGTACTTTGGGTTCATGTTACAGATCATAAATCAAATTTCCTCTAATCCTTTAAGTGTCAAACAATGCTGTGAAAACAAGCCAACTGATCCCTCTTTTACATAATGAGATGTGACTTCAGATAAACACTGAAGAACACAGATAGAAAAGAACGGACAGCAGGACACAGCAGCGTTGAATGTGCAGCGTCGCCAGGAGTCTCCTCAGGCTCAGAAGGCAAGAGCCAGCCAAAGAGCCAGGCATTAAACTCTCTTCCTAAGTAATAACAAACACATTGCTCAAAAAAGCCCCCAAGACATGCCCTTTTCCTACCCTAATAAAAATGGAACATTAAAAATAGTACAATAAAAATAAAAAATCACTTATGAACATGAATGTGATTTTGTTTAAACAGGGAAAAAAAAGAAGCCAAAGGACTCTCTCAGTTTTTTGAGGCACACTGTGGTTCTCAGGCAACTGGGTAGGAAAATAAACACCATCAGCTTATGGACAACAGTGTAACTTCACATCTGAGTTAATTTTATTTTTCAAATTAAAGTTGCATCTTTAAGGGACTTGTTCAAGCTCATGCATTTGAATTAAAATTCATGGCTAAACTCTGTCGGACAGGAGGCCCCTGTGTGCCCCACGGCAGCTGCAGCTGACTTGCTGACAAAGGCCTGCTCGGTGGGCGTAATCAGGCTCCAGGGCACAGGTTTGCGTTGGGTTAGCATTTGGGAGGAGAACGGTGACTTCAGGCCCTTATCAAAATTCTATCTTGTGCTTCACTGTAAGAAACCAATGCTGGCGATATTTATGTTGTTGATCTTATCTCATTAAAGTCATGCACCATTAAAAAAGATAACAAATAGACCAAAAGAGCTTGGGAATTTTTCTTTTCCTATCTAAGAATAGAAAAGATCTGGCTAGTGATGGGATACGCAAGCAATAAAACCAAACCCAGCCAATGCTTTCCAACCACGGCCTTTGTGGAGGTAATCTGCGCTGGGAACCCAGAAATCAATCTCCCTGTTTTATTTAGACCTTCACAAGGCTGTGACAAGATTTCCACATGAAATGTTGATAAAACCAAAACAAAATCAAGTTGCTATTGGATTTCACAAAATATTTGCTTTAAATGCAGATCTGGCTTGAAGATATAAATAAACTTTGGAGATCTGGGAATTCTTGTATGTAAATATGACCTTGAATATCTTTTATGAGTATAAAGACAAAAGAATTCACTAAAGAGAACTTACCAAAATATCAAACAAATATCCCTGAACTACCTGTGAAAAGGAGCACCAGGAAAACAATTGCTCTTTACATTTAAGCCTCCATGTGTAGAGCTTCACATTGGCGTAGGCATGCTCTCCTCTGTAATCTCTCATTGTTTCACCGGCTAGTTATTGTTCTTCCTCACCCCATGAGGAATCAGAAATAGCATGTTTCACTCTAATTTTCCTTTCTTGTTGTTGTCATCCTGTTTCCTATTTCCTACCATAATAAGAACAGTGCAGGCTGGGAGCTTCAGGCAAGCTGCTGGTGATCCCAGCACGAGGGAGGCTGAGGCAGGAGGATCACGGCAAACTCGAGCCCAGCTGGGCTACAAAGTGAACGTAAGGTCAGCCTTAACTGCATAGAAGTTTTGCATCATTTGCCCCATCTCATAAATAAGTAAATAATAATAGGATTAAAAATAGTACAGCAGGTGAACTCCTGGAAGAAATGGATGGTGTGTGGTCAGCTTGAGTGGTGGGCAGGGCATCACAACTGCTCACACACATGCTTGCACACATGCACACACACCTGCATGCACACAGGCACACACATGCACACACACATGCACCCACACACCCGTAAGCACACATGCACACATGGCTGTTTAGGGAACTCCGTAGTTCACATTGTCCCACAGGTGCGCAGTTCGTTCTCATGGTGAAAGGTGCTTTTCCAACAGCTCAGTTAAAAAAAATTGTTTATTTCTATTTTATTTTATTTATTTTTTTGACAGGTCTTACTCTGCCGTCCATGCTGGCCTCAAACTGTCAGTAATCCTTCTGCCTCAGCCTTCTGAGTGTTGAAATTACAGGCATGTTCTTCTATTTTAAAAAATATGCTCATTTCAGGAGCAGCATCTCCTCTGCTGCTCCAGAAGGCTTTGGGAGAAGGGTTTGGCCTCCAGGTACCCACGTGAGCTTCGGGCAGCCAGACTGAGAAGGCACCCCACCTGCTCAGTGCCGTGGGTGTGGCAGGAGCAGGGGTGCGGCCCAGCATCAGAGTGGGCCCCGCCTCATTCTCTCCTTTCCCAGGCCGAGCAGGTGGAGAGAAAGCAGAATGGTGCCAGAAGTGAGCGTGGCGGCGCTGAGGGCCTGGAGACTGATTCTTCCAGCTAGTCACTGATTATACAAATAATCATGACCTAACCTTAAACTTGAAAGAGAGAGAGCAACAAAATGCAATGTAGGGAACATTCCACAAAACAAGTAAAACAAGTCCCCTCCTCTGTCTTACAATCTCTGCTTGCAGTTAACTCTTCGGGGGCTAAAATTTTATTAGCTCGTTTGGCTCTATATCTCATTTTCTCAGTACATGGAGGGTCTCACTTTATACTTGTGAGTTGTGAATAAAGAAAAATCTCAGAATTGAGAAAGTGCATGGGGAATTCTTACTATCAGCAGACTGAACTGCCTGCTTCTTGAAATTAGGAATAATTGAATGATTAGCAATAGAAAGCAAGAAATAAATACATGCAGGTAGCTTGTGAGCGTTCATCTGCATGGTGATGGCTGGGAATTCAGAATTTTCCACAGATACATGCTAGATATCGTGACCAGCTCAGCTGCAAATCCGCAAGTACCAAGAAGATGACAAGTGCCAAATTTGCTAATAGTGGCCAGCATTTCGTTAACACAGTGCAGGCTGTTTCAACCTGCACAGCGCTAGGTGTCCTTTAACCCCTGCAGAAGAAGCCTTTGAGGGCTGCCTCTGTACAGCAATAAACATGAGTGCAAAGTGCTTAGTAGCACGGTCCACTCAGAAATGCTCTCAGAGCGCACTTGTCAGGTTGGCTGTAGTTAGGAAAGGTGGTGGCGGGAAGCTCAGGCGAAGGTGTGGGGAGCAGGCCCTCGGCGCTGCCGCACGGCCTTCTGGGAAGAGCTTGTGCAGGTGCAGTCGAGTCCTGCTAGCCGTGGAATGGAAAGGAAGAAAGGTCTGCTGAGTTACACACAACCATCGGAAAAGACAGCAGGCAGCTACTTACCACAGAGAAAAGGTGTGCTGCTGACTTGTATTTCAATTCTGACCTTCAATAACCTACAGCAAGCACCTGAGAATGATAAATAGTAGCAGCCCTAGCCAACGTGGAGACCCAAACCTGGTGGATGTCCCGGCGCACGTTCAGCTGGGAGAACACAGGGTGCGAGAGCTGCCTTGGGGCTTTCTCACGAGGCAGTTTACGGGTGAAGGAGAATTTCCCTAACAGCATCAGGTTCTGTCTTAGCTATCTTCTCTTTTGGCTGAGGCAAAACACCCCTGCACCCAAAGTTCAAGGAGGAAAGGCGTGTCTGGCTCACAGTCCCTAGAGGTTTCAGTCCCCAGTGGGCTGGCTCCAAGGCAAGGGCACGGCACAGGGGCGGCACAGGGGAGATCAGCTCGTGCAGGCAGGAGGCAGCAAGCAACAAGGGTCGACCACAACGCTTTCTGCCTCTGTATGTCATGCGCGTCGTCTCTTATAGCTCAGCCTCCGTGGGTGGGTAGCACTCCTGCCTCAATCCTTGCGCACCCGAGCCTAGCCCTGCACATGAATCGACCCCAGCGTCACTCACTGTACAGCCACCCTCCTCTTTTTAAAAAAATAATTTTATTGAGAAACAAATAGCAATAAGACAGTTTCAAAACCAATTAGGACAGTTTCAGTAATTAATACATTGTATATTGTTGTCTTCTTAGTGGTTATTCATAGTAC
>NDGN011323798.1:0-10793 GCA_002564285.1 Tympanoctomys barrerae
GATAGATAGATAGACAGACAGACAGACAGACAGACAGACAGACAGACAGACAGACAGACTGACTGATGTAAAAAATGGCCTTTTGTCTTGCCATATAAAGTCCACATGTTTTAGTGTGTCATTCTAAGATTTAAATTTTCCCCTAAAAAAAGTGTTTCTCTGACTTGAGTGTGCATCAGAATCATCTGTAATGCTTAGAAAAATAGATAGCTGGGCTGTCCCAAGAATTTCTGATTTGGTAGGATTGGGGTGGAATGCAGCTATTTGCATTTCTCAGAAACTCTCAAGTGGTATTGCTGGTCTGGGAACTGTCCTAGAAACTACTCTGCTTTGGGGATTTTTGCTCCTTTTTGATCATATCAGAGGGCAGTGCTGCTCCTCCCTGGGTTGCCATTAACTTACTCATTAGAAGAGCAAGGGGAGATGTGGCATCTCTCTAGAGGACCTTGCAACTCTTGCCCTCATGCTCAGAAATACATTTTGCCATTTTCTTTGACCACAGATAAAAAACCACATGCTTCATCTCTGAACTGCAAGTGATGTTTCTTTCTCTTTTCCTGTTTAATTGTTCTTGTCTCTCTTGTGCTGTCCTCTCATTCTCGCCCCTTTGTTTCTGATGCAGAGATGAAGATAGTTGGGTGTAAGTTCCCACTTTTGTGTGTCCTGTTTATTGCCTGCTTTCTTTCCATCCTCATTTGTTTCATGGAATGTTGTAATACTTGGGTGGGGTATCATGTACATTATTAATCCTTCATCAGCCTGACCTTCCTGGGTAACTGCTATGTCCCCTCCTAGAACACAATGTATTACTTAGGGTGTTTGTTCATTAAGCCTGGAAAACATACTGAAATGTTTAGTAAAACTTTAATAATGTTGAGTTATGTATACAGGAAAGTATTTTTATTTGAGACAGATGAGTTGCTTTAGTTGAAAAGGAAATAAGTCATGCATATCCCAAGCCACACAAAATCAGAAAGGCAGACAGTTTCTCTTTTTCGTTCTTTTAGGACATAACTCATATGGAGGGCACAGATATATAGCTTTGAAAAAAAGCACTCCTTAGGAGAGTGACAAAGATATTTACCACAAATTGCTTCTTGGGACTATGGTCAGTCTGTGTCAAATGAGACTTTGGCATTATTGCTAAGGGGTCGTTCAAGAATAATCACTTATGATCCCATAGGAGTTTGGAAGATCATCACATTCCTGACTCAAGAAAGGAATGACAATATATAAATGATGCCACACTATGCCCATACTTGTCATTCTGTTAACAGAAGAGGGCATCACTAACTTTCCAGTGATAAAAATCAGAAGTGTGACACTGAAAACATGCTGAGAAAAACAAAGAGTTCATCTTTTCTGGGTACTTAAAAAAAGCCCTCCTATGAGTCTTTTTTTTCTCCTCAAGAAAATGAGAACTACTACAGAATAAAACATTGAGCTCACATTCCCTAAATTCCATGTAGAATGATAGCTCCACATATCCAGAGTCTATGAAGAGACTTCTTCCTAAATGCCAAGAGAAGGAATTGGTACCCTCCAAGTACACTCATGTATGTGCTAAGAGAACATCAGGTCTCATTTTTCATGGTTTCAAGGGAGAGAAACCATATCCACAAAAACTCATAAAGTCAGAACAAAGTATAAAAATATAGTATAAAATACTATTTTTCTGGAAACCAAGGCTTCTTAATATATGGTTATAATTTTTACAGAAGGACATGACTATAACAAAAAAAAATTTGAACCGGATTGAGTTGCCCAAACTTGTGGGGCCCTCATTAATCATTTTCTACTGTGCTGGTTCCACATAGGCCGGAACTATGCAAGACAAATGACTCCAAAGTACAACTAAGGTTATAATTTCAGGCAAGAGATTTTCTTGCTAGCATAATACCCTGTTGTTTGAGCCATATCTTAAGAGTTTCTGAGACCTGTAAGGAGACTGTTATTGGAAGAGACCTACAAATATTTCACAAGCTCTGTTTTTGCAGAGTCGTATTAGGATCCATGTCTTTGGAAGGTCAGACTTGTCACTGCTGGATGTTATGACTCATGCAATTCTGTTGTGGTACTCACCAGATCCCTAAGATTTCTGTTGATTGACCAGCACCTTTTCTGTCTCATACCTCTCACTGTCCCAATGTATTTCAAGTCAATCCCTATCATGATAAGGTAGGCTGAGATCTGTTACTTTGCTTCTTCCTACCAGCAGTTTGTATACATTCACAGATATATGTATTTTATGTGTGTGTGTGGTTGCAGTGTAGTATAACTATTCTTCATATGTAAACATTCCAGCTCAGAGATCAGCGAGTTTTAGTCTGGGCCAATCCAGCTAGCAGTCTGTTTTTGTACTGCTTGCAACTAAAATGTGCTTTTATTTATTAAAATGATTGTAAGAACAAATGACATATAATAACAGAGATGTGTATGACCTGCAAGATCTAACGTATTTACTATTTAGTATGCCCAGAAAAACTTTCCCAATCCTAGTATCTCCTCTTAACTACCTACTTTCCTGACATGCAGGTGTATCAACAACTATTGTGAAAACTGTGAGAGAAATAGAGACAGTTTATTCTGTGGCCTTAAAAGAATAAACTCAAGTCATTGAACTCCATTCAAGAGACACTCATGTCCAGCACCCAAGAAGCACTAAACTCAGCTATAAGGCACTGTTCATGCTATAAGATCCTACCCATTCTTAGGAATCAGAGGGTACCCAACAAAGGGAAGCAAGGCTGTCCAAGCTTTCCTGAAAGGGAGCTCCATCAGCAAAACCATCCTTCATAATACCTACTCCTACACCCTGCAAAAGAGCTTCATGCTCCCAACACTTCTCCATACTGCCTAAGAGCCACCCAGCCCTTTAGCATCAAATTTTATCAGGCAGAATTACCTAGAGATATTCTACAAGTGCATGTACCCAAAAGTTCCAATAATCTTAAGGGTAGATTCTATAATTTTTTTTTTAATTTTTTAGTAAGGGTCTACAGGGTCTCACTATGTAGATCAGACTTGCAATGATCCACCTGTGTTCAGTCTCCCAAAGAGCTGGGATTACAGGCTCACACCACCCCACCCAGCCTCAATTGCCATCTCAGCACGCCCCAGTGGTGGGGCGGCAGGCCGGGCATCGAACCACCAGCCCCTGTGTCTGCCTAAGCAGGCGCTTTAATCTGCTGAGCTATTTGGCTGGCCCTTATAAATTATTTTTAACAAGCTCCTCAAGTGATTCTAGCATACCCAGTCAGCAGTGGTCTGCAAATGAAGGTCCAGAACAAGCTTTGCCTTGTTTTCCTTTTCATTATAATGTACCTATTCTCATGCCTCTCCAGGTAACATTTCTTGATAGTCAGTGCTTGAATTTACAGGAGCATCCAAAGATAGTGCCTTAATCCAGAACATGATTTCACTTGTGAGTTTAAACATTAAACTTATTATGGCAACCTCTGAAGAATATAGCTCTGGAAATTATCTGTAAGGCAAACTTAAGACCTTTACATGTGCTTCTTAGTGTTTCCTTCTAATTCCAGCAGAATTAAACGATCTCCATTTAAATGCTCTCACAGAGAACTTTTGACAATAACCCACACACATTGAATCAATGATACCTTTCACAAAGTGTCACTCTACATTCAAGCCATAATTTGCAAAACTGCAATTCATAAGGCAATCTAACATGCATTCTGACTGAAACCAGTCATGTTCTAGGAAAGTCCATTCTCCATATAAAGAGCAACCAGAGACTGAATAATATTGTTTTTTCAGTTTATAACGCAGAATGTTCCACTTGTATTAATTTTTTTTTTCAGGGCTGGTGAGATAGCTCAGTGGACTAAGCACCTGCTTAGGCAAGCACAGGGACCAGGATTTGATCCCTGTACCACATGCCATGCCAACCCCACCCCCGGGCACACTAAGCTGGCCACCGAGAGCCAGTGTGGTGGTGTATCCTGTAATCCCAGTGCTGGGGAGGCTGAAAACAGGAGGATCACTATGAGTCTGAGCTACATAGTGAGGCCCTGTCCCAAATACATAAATTATAATGAATAAACTTCTTCTCAAGTAGATAATAACCAACAAAGAATAAAAACCATAGAACTTCCCAACTCAATCCTTTGATTCAGAAATTGGCATTTTGGCTTAGAATATCATGCTAAGAAATTATGATCTCATTCTATAAAGTCAACACATCAAATTCTGTCATTAACAGTTTGCAAGACAATGCCTAATGTTGTTGGTATTCTGTGTCCCATATTGCTAAGAAAAGTTTAGAGCATTTCATTTCAAGGGCGTGTTTATTTTAGCATGGTTAGCCTGTGTATAAAGCTGTGCATATTGCTAGTAACCAGTAGATAACTGCTTTCAAAAGCCACATAGATTATCTTGAGAATAATTTCCAGAGAGGGGAAACCAGATTCTTTATTTTTAGATTAGACATTAAATTTCTATAAACTATTACTTAATACTAAATTCTAGAAATTGAATGATTACTTAAATTTTATAGAAAAGCTACTATGTAGCTAAAGACTTTTATCAGAAGATGCTATTAGTACTTTCAGGACTGGTTTTATTTATCCTGTGTCCTGATAAACTTGATTTTCCTTTCTTTCTAGCTACCTTACCTCACCCACCTACATACCCACCTGCACATCTGAGTTCTATCAGGGATCTATGAGGAGGTCCCAAGCATAGATATGCAAAGGAAGACGATTAAAGTTCCCAACTCATTACAATTCAAAGCACAGGCTCTGCCAAACCTAGAAGGAAGGTGTTATTAGACTGCAAAGATGGACATCCTCAAGGCTGGCCCACATAAGCAGCAATTGCATTTGTTTATTATTTTTGTACATATTTTCCTCTTCCCTTCATGGTGGCTTCAGACCTACTTGTTTGGAAACAGGATAGCTTTCACACATTGGAGAAAATTCTCAAGTCTCCCAGGGAATATATAGTTGTCACGGGCTGCTGTTCTCCACTAGAACCAAAATATTTTGAAACCCTTGATTATGCATCCAAATAACTGTGCTTATAAAATTGCACTGCTAGAATGAGAAGATGACTTGAAGAATGGAAGGGCTTACCATGAAAACACTAAAAGAAAACTTTTATGTTCCAGTCATTTTCCATTCCTGTTTCCTACAAGAGAGACACTTGGATGCTTCCACAATTAAAGTGCAGAAAAGAGGGTATTATCATGTATCTCTGACCAAAGCACAAGGTCCACTTGCTAATCAAAACCAAACCCTGTTCCTGTCACTGGGATTCTGGGTAATTAACAGAGTTTAATGTTCCAGTTTTTCCAATAAGAGAAGTAGAAAAATATTTTTGCTTTACCAATTAATTATTGAATCACCTCTCATTTGGTTTCTTTTAGGCTGCTAACATATCTTCACTTTGGTCTTACCTGTTTTTCTTTGTCATTCCCTGTTTTTTAAGTTTTCCCAATAGTTTTTTTTTTTTTTACTGTTTTTTGAAAGTCAAAAGTCTTTCTTTAGAATATTTGAATAAAACTGGTCATGCTACAGATTTAGAAACTTAGAGCAACTTAAATAAACTGTTTTTGTACACAAATAGACAACTTTGTTTGCCTTTAATTCGCTTCTCCCCAAAAAAGCAGATATGACTTGAATCATTTTCAACCTAAGAATTTGAACTTCTTCAGCTCAGTCTTGAATAACATAGAGAGGCAAAATGGACCAGAGTCAGAGTACAGGAAGGCAGCAAGAGCCACAGATGACTTCCCCATTGTTGTCACACCTGTGCTTTTGCTGTGATGTGTTTCCAGAGTCTGCACACAAAAAGAAGACACATTGACAAGTAGCCCAGAAACCTTAGCCTGATATTCCTGCAGGGAATGAGATTTGGAGCAAAGCCTCCAGAGGAAGGAATGATATATCTTCTAGTTGGACTCAGAGGTTTTGGTAATTGTAAAATAGAAAACTTAGTAAAAAACAGAGAAAAAAATTAGAGAAAAGAGCCATAGAAATTAAAAGTAGGTAATACAGACATGATTTCAAAAAGGTGTTGTTTTTATTTATTCAAAAACCTTCTCTCTTATGTAGCTTAGTTTTCAGCCATTCCTTTAGAGAGGAGCAAAACTGGGCAGTTTAAGAGAAAGTTCTCTATTGTGGAGTAAACACCAGATTCAGACTTAGAAAAAATCATAACTAACTTTCCTGAGTACTGCTAAAATTATATTGATAGAATGTCCATTTTTATTAACCAAGCTTGGAATGCCCTGAACACCCACTGTGCTCTTGAGGACTTAAATGTTAGTTTGGTCCTCCATGTAAATAGTGCAGTGATATGGTCATGAGGACATGGCATTTCTTTCCCTACAGGTGATATCCGCAATGACTTATATCTGACTCTGGAGAAGGGGGATTTTGAGAGAGGGGGAAAGAGTGTACAAAAGAATATTGAAGTGACCATGTATGTACTTTATGCAGATGGAGAAATCTTGAAGGTAAGACTTACCAGCCAGTCATTCCAAAAGGAGTCTAATGTAATAATTCTAGTGCTTCTGTGGAAGGTCTTTTACTAATCTCAAACTTCTCCTATGCATTGTTTTATGCCTTTTTCTTTTTTAAGGAAACCCTCCCTACACAGTACTTTGATAATGACTTCTGGTGTTAGCCTTTGCAGAACATTTTCCTAGTTTCTCACCCAGATCCCTCCTGCTCCAGGTGAAACCTATTACCTCTAGTTCTTGTTACTTCTTCTGCCATTCCACCTAATTTATAGCTTCCTACCTTTGGTAATTGTAATAAGGTCTCACTTTGCCTTCTTGTTCCTTGAGCTAACACAAAATAGTATATTTGCACTTTGGTCAAGGTGGGACTGAGACACTCACCTAATACCGTTATAGGACAAGGAACATGTTTAAACCTGGAAATATGTTTCCAGCCGATATGTTAGAAGGATCATCTGTCACTCTTCCTTGAAAATGGAGGCCCATACTATATTTTTTTCTGTTGCCTTTGTGTCAGTTTTCTCCTCAGTCATCATGGTTGCACTGCACATGAGGTAAAAGGCAAATAACTCTTCAATAAAACAGCCACCCTGACATAGGCAGAAAAGAAGTGATCATCCCCCTTTTACAGATGAAAAAGGCAAAATTAGTTGAAGTCACCTCCCAAAACTAAAAAAAAAAAAAAAAAAATAGAAGAGAATGTTGAAATAGTGATTTATGTATCATTTAAGGAGCCAAACTGAAGACCTTAGGCATGGTTATGGCTTGCATGGAGACTGCCAAAAACAGTAAAACTGTCAATCAGTTGTACCAACCCTGTATGGACAGGAAGTTGCTCCTGATTGAGTTGACCAATACCTTCTGTCCTACAGGGTAGGGCATGAGCAGTTCTGAGACTATACAGTCACAGAATTATTTGGGAGATGGGGGTCTAGTTAAATCTGTTTATATTCAAGGAAAAGACACTCCAGTGGCACAATTGGTTAGCATGTGGTACTTATATTCAAGGAAAGTCAGCACAGGATGACCTCAAGTTCCAATCTAATATTGGGCCAAGGAAAATTAAGAGGAAAAAGTTCTGTACTCTGTAATTTTATTCTACCCTATCTATAAAATGTTGCATACAATTGACTTGTGAAGCATTTTTTTTTCTTTTCTTAGTGGAAGAAAAGACGCTATTTGTGATTCAGATGCACTACTCATCTTCTTTCCAATTTATTTACCAGTATGTAGAGTTACTTATGACCCAAGGAAAACAAGGAGCATTGTGTCTACTAATTGCTTATGCCATCTGCACAATTGCTTATAAAAATACTGAATTTAAGTCAAATTTATTCACATTTCATAGCTTTAGCAAAATATGAAAATAAGGCCTTCAAGCAGGGAAAATAAAGGGTCCTAGTGACACAAGAGAAATCCAGATTCTCTCTCTCCATGAAGATAACACCTTCATTTATTTGTTTCTTCCAGGATTGTATCAGCTTGGGTTCAGGAGAGCCAAATAGGAGTTCCTATCACTCCTTTGTTCTTTATCATAGTAATAGTCCTCGCTGGGGAGAAATTATCAAATTGCCTATCCCCATTGACAGATTCCGGGGCTCCCACCTGCGCTTCGAGTTCAGACATTGTTCCAGTAAGTAAGCTTGCCCTCCATGCTTCCTTGAAGACTAACTCTTTCTTCTCTCTAGATTGGAATTAAGAGAATTCTTTTATTCAGGCAAGAAAATGAAGGGGTGGGTATAAATGTATACTCAGGTATGAGATGTCACCAGAGTTCATTTATTGTACTGCTAAAGTAGTGGTTTGAAACCAAGGGATCTTATATTGGCCCTTACTAGTATCATAAATATCTAGTATCATTCTCCTTTGGGTGTTTGCTTTGTATCTGTTAAGATGCTTCTTAACCCCTTGTTCATCAAGACGAACAATTTATTTTCTGTTTGGATCTAGGTAGCCTGTATACATTAGGGTAAAAATTCAAAGTATGAACTAATCCAGAGTATTTCTCATCATTTCTGTAGTCAAGTTGTTATCTAGTTGATGACAGAAGTAAAGGACAAAGATGTGTAGGTGACAAGCACAAAGGGAATTTCTATTAAAAGATGGAAAGGAATAACAGCTAACACTTCACTCTGATTGCAGCAAAAGACAAAGGAGAAAAGAAACTTTTTGGTTTTGCATTCTCACCCCTGATGCGTGATGACGGCACCACCCTCTCAGATGATATTCATGAGCTTTACGTGTACAAGGTACAGAGCCTGGCTGACTTTCATCCCTACTCCTCCACTCACACGCGTGATTCTCAGATGGTTTTCATTGGGTAGGCCAGGATTCAGGGTGGTACACTAGTGAGTGACAATAAGACAGCTGTGTGGGTAGACTTTTATCTTCTAAGTTCATTGACCTTCCTCCGACAACTAACACCAACAGGCCACTTTTTTTCCCACCTTCCCCCTTCATTGGATAGAAATCTGTCACCATCTCCTTTGTGTCACTGTGGTCTGGGCAAGTGCATTCTGAGTCCTGCAATTTGAAATCACGGCATTGTCAGCTGTCACATCATAACAAATTACTCCAGGTTGTTGGTACATTGAGTGAACACCATGTGCCCCACCATGTTCTATTTAAAAAGCACATGAGCTGTTCTCGAAATTTTCTGAACAGAAAGTGCTCATCCAAAAGGACCTGAGCCCCAAGATCCAGCCTTTGGAAGATGAGAGCAAATATCAGCTTAGAAATCCTCTGGGACCTGGCTTTTGCATGTGATGTGGCTAAGGAACATGCTCTCTTCTCTTCTTTTGCCTACAGTGTGATGAGAATAGCACATTTAACAACCATGCTCTCTACCTGGGCCTGCCCTGCTGCAAAGAAGATTACAATGGCTGCCCTAATATCCCCTCCAGCCTCATCTTCCAGCGCAGCACCAAAGAGTCGTTCTTTATTTCCACACAACTTTCTTCTACTAAACTCACCCAGAATGGTAAGTGATGGTACCTGCAGGTAGTACCCTTCATTGTGCTCAGCTCTTGGTTCCATATTACTTATGCATGTTGAAGGAGAATGAAATTACTTCTTCATGCTGTAATATTAAGAGTTTTCATTTGAAGTTGAAGAAATCACTCAGCAATAGCACCCTATAAAATTTCTTATGGTTTTAGTAGTTCCCCAATATATAACAGGGTGTACAGATTTATCTCTGCCCCTGATTTCATCACCAATGTGATACTTTAAACTTTTCTCCCTATCTATACTTGTCTGAGAGAGTCTAGGCCTTGCCTGGCCTCTAAGAGCCAGGGCTCACCATCTATTTGGCTTGCTTTTTAGTGGACCTCCTCGCTCTCCTGAAGTGGAAGGCCTTCCCAGACCGGATTATGGACATCCTAGGGCGGTTGCGGCATGTCAGTGGGGAGGAAATTGTTAAGGTATGTCTTTCACCCAAATCTAACATACTGCCTGAGAAAGAATCAGAGTAGCAGAAGATAAGTCTCCACATGATTTTTTCTGCTGGCACACCTCTAAGACTGTTTCTCCAAGTACATCATAGGTGAATAGGAATAGGTTTGAGATTTTTCTTGTATACTCAAATTATAAGCATTATTTTATGACTTTTCTTCCTAGAGAGCAAAACAATGATCAAAGGGTAATAGTAAAGCATCTTCTCAGAATAAACCAGTGTTTAGTGCTACCTGCATTCCTTCAGATCTCCTTTTTCTTCTTTAGCCCACTTTCTCATTTTCCTTACTTTATAACCTTTTTACCACAAATTCAGCTTCATGTTTTTCTGGCTATATACTTAGTATTGTAATAACTCTGAATATTGTCCACTTACTTGCAGCTGCTGAGTTTGCCTCATCTCCTACTTATAATCCACGAAAGCAAAACCTTCCTTAGCCCCTGTGTCAATTGCTTCCTTTTGAGACCTTTCTGACATTTCCTATCTTAGGTGCTAAGCAGACTAACAGCAACATAGCGAGTTTCCATATGTCTCCGGAAGGCTTCTCTGAGTAGAATGTTTGCCCACTTAGTTTTAGCTCAAGAACACCCAGGTATTTCCTAATGATGAAAGCCAAGCAGTTGAGTGAACTGACCATACTGAGAAAAAGTAAAGGTTCTTTCAGTCATCAACAAGGGCAATAGAATGCAGGGTATAGGTTAAATCTCAAGAAGGTATCCTGTCCATAATGAGCCCAGCCATCATAAATACAAAGCCTTAAGCACAGATGCACTGTGTACTTTTATTTCACAGCTCCACTTACTCAATACATAACATAGAGTATCCAAAAGAGGAGCAGTTTTAAAGTCATGTACT
>NDGN011323800.1:0-12589 GCA_002564285.1 Tympanoctomys barrerae
GAGGGAGTAACCTGCATAGCACAACTGAGGTAGCACCTAATGTCTTGGGGCTGGCGCTTCAGCTCTGAGTTGTAATCTTTCAAGCTCCAGGAAGCCATAGCCTTTATCTCGAGGCTCATCTCAGCCTACAGCAGGGAGCGTTTACTCTTTATCCCACCTCACAAGGGAACAATGGGTGGGGGGTTCTGGGGAAACACTGCTTGCCATCTTCAAAGACTACCATCAGCACCTTGGCTGGATTGATGTGCATTGCTTAAAGCCAGTTGAAAGCATAAGGAAAAACCCTAGACAGCTCTACATGTATCAATACATGGAAATAGGGTCAGGTTCAGGCAAAGGGGAGACAACTGTGCCTCATTCAAGAAGAATTGCCCAGCTGGTCCTCTACACTGAAGACTTCAACTAGGTCTGAGTGTATTCTTTTTTTTTTTTTTTTTTTTTTTTTTTGCAGAACCAGGCATTGAACTCAGGCTCTTGCGTTTGCCAAGCAAGCGCTTATTCTACTGAGCTATCTCCCCAGCCCCTTGAGTACATTCTTGAAATTGCTTCTACATTTGGCTGAGGGCCAGAAATTTATAACATTTGAACTTATTTTAGTTGTTTAACAAACATGTATGTAAGTTTTCTTATTGTCTCTAATTTTTAATTATAAAAATTTTTACCAGATTCTTCTCAATTTGACAAGGGGTGTTTTCTTGCCCCATCACTGAAAATGACCTACTGATCACAGTCAGAATTTAAGAGTCTCAAGAAAGTTCCATTTGGCAGCCCTCAGCATGAAAGTCATTTTACAGTGCTGGCACTTTCTGTTCCCTGGCCAAAGGAGAGGTTCCTTGAGGAAGGGGTTGTAGAGAGCCAGGTGGAGCACCCTTACTTCAGGTGGACATTTGACTACTGACATCATCCAAGAGCCTGGACTCAAGCTTTCACGCTTAACTCCTGGTTCTATCTCTCCCATAGCAGCTGAACCACAAGCTGCTGCCTTGTGAACAAAATCTCTCCCCTTTCTCTCCGATTCTCCAGTAGCAATGTCTTAGTTTCTCCTCCTTGTGCCATGTCCTTTAGGATTAATGGCTCTATCACCCCATCTCAGCTCTTCCCAGCTTTCTGGGAACTCAGCAACAACACCACCCACATCATATCCCAGACTAGAAACCAGGAATCCCTCAGCATGGAATCACTTCTGTCTTGTTCTAACAGACAAGTTCTGCCAGTTGTACAGGCAGGCAGCAAGAGCCAAGGTTCTTGGAAGCACCTGGGTTTTCTCCTATCTAGTAGCTCTTCCCCTTCTTCCAGGATGGGGCCCCAGGGCTCCATGGCCCAAGCTCAGAGGACCTAGCCTTCTCCCTGTTGTTGCTTACAAGGGAGGGAAGACACAGATGTGCACTTCCAGTTTCAAGCACTTCCATAGTTGAATTATTTAGATTTCCCAGCACAGCTAATGGGTGGCTGGTGGGCTAATTTTTTAAATCTTCTTTCCTCCAGAGGCCTAGGCAACTTCCCAATACATAAATATCTTCTTCCAGTTCTACCAGCAAGAAGACGTGCTTCACTGTTTAGCTCTGAAATGGGAAACCCTTGTCTCTCTCTAGTAGTGGCTCAGATCCTTCTTTTCTTAGTTTTGGAAGCCAGCCCAAACATCTCAGTTTTCATTTTTCTTTCCATTTGAGAAGCTAAAAGAGGTGGGAGGAAAAGGTTGCAATTTCAATCTTCTTTCTACACCACTTCGTTTTTTCTTAAGTTTGGAGGAGATGAGGCTGAATGATTGAAAATATCCACTGAGTACCTTCATCTTCCCAGCAAAGAGAACAAGGGGGCTGGTACAGCAAAGAGCTGTACTTTGAGTTGGATCAGCCAGGGATGAACCTCGCAAGCATCTGGCCTGCATTGGTGAAGTCAGGTGTCATTGTACAAAAGCTCTCACTTGCACAGAACTCAGAGTTCTTTTAATATACACTTTCTTATTTTGGGGATTTCTGGCCCTTATTATTCTTGTGCTTATTCTCCTCTTTGGGAAATGTAGGATGTTCCACTTTGGAATGAGTTTTTCTGGAGGTGGTCTTAATGAGAAAGTAGAACCTGAATAATGTTGTTTGGGTGTATAATCTCTGCTACTTGAAAATAACTTACTCCACTCTCTAGACGTAATTATATTGTTCTTAGAGAAAACAACCACAAGTATACAAAAGCCCATCACAAGTGTGTAGTCCACAGGCAGAGCCTCGGGATTGTCGTAATTGGAAGCTTCTGCAAGGACTTTGCAGATAGTGTTCTTTATCTATAAAAAGGGAAGTATACACATGTCCTTTAAAAATGGAAGTTTGTAGAGCACTCCAGATAGTATTGTTTTGTATATACAATTGTCTGCCGGTGTGCAAACATGCAGATACACACAAGACCAGAACAGGAAGTGAGCAGCTTTGTACTCAGTTATGGGCTTACAGGTAATGCCAAGTAACACGCACAGAAGATAGATGAGTTGGGCAGAAGCTGCACCTACAGATCTGCTCGTTCATTCCAGCAATAATGATGTTATGCCTGGAATGCCTCGTATGAAACGTATGCTGGGCCCTTGCTCAGATAACCACACATTGCTGAGCCATGTCTTCACTGCGACCCAAACACATGAGAGCTTCTTGCATATTTTGTACAACTCATTCAACAGATAAGAGTGGAAATCCGAATAATCAGAAGGCTAGGTTCCAGAGTTGGATTAAATTAATTAATTAATTAATTAATGTATCCAGTACAGAGTCTTCAGGGTCTCACTGCACAGATCAGACTCATAGTGATTCTTTTGTTTTCAGCCTCACAAACATGGGGATTACAGGTGCGCGCCACCATGCCCAGTGTCAGTCACCATCTCAATATGCCCAGGGGGTGGAGTTGGTACAGCACACCCAGCATTGAACCTGCCTAAGCAGGTGCTTTAGTCCACTGAGTTATCTGGCCAGCCCCAGTGTTGGATTTTAAAATATCATTTCATTTTTAAAAAAAATTTCTGTCATACTGGGGATTGAATGGAGGAAGGATGGAACTACATCTGAGTACTTTTAATTTCTTTTTTGTTGTTATTTTGATACTATCTTACTACACAGTCCAGGCTTGGGTTGAGCTCACATTCCTCCTGTTTCAGCCTTCTTGGTAGCTTGGCTTATGCCCATGTACCACTATGACCATCTAGAAAAGTTGAATTTAATCTTAATAACTAGCAAAGTCTTAGCTTAGATGAAAATTTAAATTCTACCAACTTAGATTAAATGAATACAAGGCTCACTAGAAATGAGTGCATATTAGAAATAATCTAGTCAAGCCAGTTATAATAAGTGAAAAAAATTGCATCCTAGAAAAATTTGTTTTCATCTTTTTTTGTCTTCACTTTTCACTGATAGTTTTTATCTTTGGATCTTCTATGTCTGCCCGTCCCCCCAAGATTCTCAGTTCCTTCTTTCTGCTTAGGGAAAAGCCATATTAAAACTCAAACTTGCTAAAGCTGTAGAGATTTAAAGTGTTTCTCTTCTCTGAGGTTTCATATTTGGAAAGATTAATAGGTAAGGAAAGCGAATTAACAAAGGATATATAAACTTCATGTGGAATTTTGATTTCAATGAGGGAGATATATTTAAACAGCGGTCTTTTTGGATGTCCTGAAAGCACATTTTTCATAATAAAGCGGTTGTGATGATCCAGTTTAATATGCTTAGTATCCACTATTATAATCATGAATAGCACTTATTGGACACTGAATATGGCCGAGCACTGCTTTAGTGTTTTAAATGATTGAATTAATTTAATAAATCATAGCAATGAGATCTGAGTAAATGGTTTAATTATGCTTGTTTAACGATGAGAAGATGAAAGCCCGACACTAATAAGAAGCATCTGCTGTGTGCTGAGTAGGTGCCCCTCTCCTCACTGCTCGCCAGGATGGTTCTAAGCTGCCTTCGGTGGAGCCGGTCACCCAGGGAGCGTGGGAGCAGAGATGAGTCACATCACTGTGTTGGGGGCGGACGCTTTCGGGAGTCGGAGAGAGAGAGAGACACCCGGTGCTCAGTTCTCCCTTGAGATAGTATTCAAGAAAGAATGGCGATAAGGCTCCTGAGCCGAACTCCAGGGCAGGCTGCAGGGGCCCTCCACGGATGGTACTGGCTCGTGTGTAGGCAGTGCTGCGTAGGACAGAGCTGTGGAGCGGGTGCGGGTGGGGCAACCGGCCTGCCTCTGTCCTGCTTTTGGCCTCACTTCCTCTGCTTTGGCCCCTACAACTATTCCTTATTTGCAAGATTTTCTAAACTTTCTTTTCTTGTCTTCAGTGAGTAAGCAAGCAAGTAAGGTAACCGATGAAGTCAGTGTTAGAGACTTTCATGCTTTAAGACTCGCCTCTTCCTATCCCTTGTAAAAGAAGCTGGAAGATGTGCGCGTCTCTTTTAAAACAGGCCGCATCAAACTGTCAGCGAGGCATGGGCTTCTCCCAGTGGGATCCAGCGGCTCCCTTGGTTGGCTTCCCTGGGAACTCTTTGGGGCACTGCGATCCAAGGCACCTTGACTTTCCTTTCTGTTACTGTTACTTTGGGGTTTTGTGCTGTTTCAATTTTTGCCTTCTGGGAAATTTTCGGTGGCACAGAGCCTCCATGTATTATAATTTTGCATTTTGTTATTTATACTAAGAAGCCTTTGGGTGTGAGCAGCTGCCGATTAACATTCATTATGCTTACAATCGAATGCATCAACATTTTAAAGAAATGCACAAGATTTTCTATGCACTAGTATTGATGCATAAGGGCAAAAGGGAGTGCTCAGTGGCTAGTAGACATGTACTTATGTTGTTTTAATATTTTTCATCTGAGAGAGGTATAAGGTTGCTAGAGCTATTCTATAGGGACGTATTTACCAGCCCAGTGTATTTATTGAGATTTTTAGCTACTTAAAAAGAATAGTTCTCCTTTCTCAGTGCAATATTTTTCTGTGCTTTCAAAATGGACAGTTTGGACAAACTGTAATGTGTTAAACTGAAGAGGTAACATGACAGAAGAGCAGAGATGCCTTCTAAGAGGGGCTTCAGGGAGCACACAGAAAGCATGGTGAGGCTGAGTGCGCCTGGGAAAGGTGGCTGTGCTACCAGCGAGCGTGAAGGAGGTCGGAAAAGGAATCAGTCCATCAAAAGTATTTAGAGGAAAGCTATGGTGCCATAAGCCCTATGCTTATGCAGAACCTTGTATTTCTCAATTTCTGATAGAGCGAAATCAATTTGGATAACACAAAGTGTATGCTTCATAAACCCTGCATAACCCCCATGAGACACCCGCTTGATGGTCTGTGGAAATGGGAACAGTGGGGAAGCCTGGAACTGTGCCAGGAGGACAGATTTGCTTTTGGGCGTGCAGGAGAAGCCGCTTTCCAGACAAGGGATACACTGTGTATGTGCCGTCCATACACAGTCCACATCATGAGTTAGTTTATGGGTGCGTTATGTTCATCTCTTCAGTGTTTCTCACCCCATCATCCAATCTCTGATTTGCTTTTGTTTTGTTTATATGTATTTTCCTTGGACCCAGACCTAACACATCCCAGGTAAGGTGGGTTAAGGTGCAGAGAGAGCTATAAACATCCAATTTAAAGCATAGACTTCAGAATCTTGGTAGTAGCTGGAATGTAGGGGGGAAATCTTTGAAAGGAGAGAGCCAGAGAGGGGGAGCTGCCTGCGATCTGTCCAAGTGTCTCAATGACTCTGAACTAGGCATGCCTGGGACATACTCTGAGCATTCTTACTATGACGGAAGTGAACAGAGAAATAGGGTGCTTGCTGCTAAAAACTAGATTAAGCTTAAGTTTATGTCTAGGTAATTGCTTAATAAAACAAAACAATAACACTCTTTATAGCAATATAACTGGATCCAGAATCATTTCAATGTATCACATAGAGTAGATACAAGACAATTTAAACTTAGAACAAGGGGCTGGGGAGATAGCTTGGCAGTCTAAGTGCCTGCCTGGCAAGCCCAAGGTCCTGAGTTTGATCCCTGGTACCACATGCCATGCCTGTCCTGGAACCCTGGGAGCACCGTGCTAGCCCCGAAACCAGGTGTGTTGATGCATGCTTGTAATCCCAGAGCTGGGGAGGCTGAGATAGGAGGATCACTATGAGTCTGAGAGATCCTGTATCAAATAAATAAATAAATAAATAAATAAAAATACTTAAAAAAATTAAACTTAAAATCAGGGAGTGTAACCACCTGCATTCAAGTGAGAAAAAAGTCAGTGGAGACAGTTGATGCTTAAGTTTTCTATTTTTTCCTATTCTTTCTAATTTGTTGACCACTTTTGCACACTTACAGCTGTTTATCTGAACAAGTAATTTGAAAACAACCATATGTAATGTCACCACCATTGTTACATTCCTGTCATTCTTTTGAGTGAAATTCTGTATTATTTCTAATGTTTTCTATTTTTTTTTTTTTACTATTTTTATTCTCTTCTAAAAATTAGAAAAAGTCTGGAGAAAAAGAGTCTGGGGCTGGGGAGATGGCTCAGTGGAATAAGTGCTTTCCTGGCAAGTGCAGGGGCCTGAGTTCAATCCCTGGTTCTGAAAAAAACATAGAGTCAATGGAGATGAACCCAGATACAAAGGTTTAGTAGATAAAGATTTTATTTTTTAAATAACTTTATTGAGAAACAAATAGCAATGAGACAGTTTCAAAACTGATTACTAGCATAGTTTCAATTAATTAATACATTGCATATTGTCTTCTTAGTGGTTATTCATTGTACAAGATGCAGACATGATATCATGTCCACAGATACTATTAGAACAAATCTCTCTATTCACTGAATTAAGAGAAAGCAGCTGTATATCTATCCTAACTATTTTGAGTATACAGATATAAAATGGTCGTTCCTTTGTATCCCCCTTTTTGGTTAGTTTTGTCAAAGAAGAGTATTCCCTTGTCGTTTAAATATTGTAGGTACACGAAATCAGCAAAATATTCCAATATAGTCCAGTAGTCCATAATAATAGTGGGTTTTCCGTAAGACAGCATGACTGTATTAGGGTATGTAAAAGGAAAGAAGCAGAGAGCAAAAAAGCAAGTATGAATTTTCAGTAAAGAAATAAGTAATAAAATGGAAATTCTGGATTGAAAAACACAAATACAACTTTATGATGAAAGATACCCTTCAGATAAAACATATTGGCTGCAACAAAATAAGGGCAGAAGAAAGAATTAGTATACATAAATACACTTCAGTAAAATTTATTCAGTTCAAAGAACAAAGAAACATTTTCAGAAAGCAGCCTGAGAGACCTGTGGAGCAATGAGATTCTCACATCCACGTAGCTGGAATCTCGGAAAGAGAAGGGGCAGGGAACGCACCAGAAAAGCTACTCAGATAGATAAAGAGTGAAACAATTGTCCAGTCTGGCGAAGCCTCAATTTATAGATTCAAGGTGTGCAAACCTAAAGAATTCTTAGCCTAACGTGGACAAAGACCAAGACAAGAGGGGGAGCTTGCACCTCAAAATTAAACTATTGAAAACCACCAAGATTAGAACAATCTTGAAAATACTGACCAAATAGCTAGAGGGCTGGGCTCTACAGCTCAGTAGTCATGTGCGCCAGCGTGTGTGAGGCCCCTGAGCTCACTCCCGTATGCTGAAGAATCAGAAAAGAGAAGCAAAGGACCAGTTAACAAATGAAAATTAAATTCTTTGGCAAAACATAAAAAGTCTGACAAGGAAAAGGATCAAGAGAGAGAATTTTGAATAGAGAAAACAATAAAATGACAGACAAATGTGGCTAATTCGCACTTTAAGTGTAAACAGACTCCAAGTGTCCAAAGTTAAAGGTGGAAAAAAATAATAATTCTTTTACAAAAAAGAATAAAAGTCATAATGATATATTATCTGATGGAGTTACACTTTCACTGCAAAAATAGGGATGATTGGAAAGAAATTGGATGGAGAAAGGTATATCAGACCAAGAGCAGACACAGAAGGAAAGAACGGCTATAGTAGATCAGGTAAAGAAGGCATCGAGAGTATTATTGGAGATAAAGGAGTGCGTTTCACAATAACAAAGGGTCATGCACAACACAGAATGCAACAGTCATAAAAGCACGTGCAAATCATAACAGAGCTTTAGGAGGTCGGAGCACAATGTTAATAAAATTAAAAGGAGATAGAAAGTTCCACAATTTTTTGAGAATCTTAAACTCCTCTCAGTTGTTGATAGAACTAGCAGAATAAAAGACATATTCACCGACTGCTAGAAGATGTGAACATTACAATAGCCACCTTATTCCAGTTAATATTCTTGGACCACTCTACCCAACAATGCTGGTTAACATTCTTTCAGTGTGCGCATGATAGTAGACCATATATTGAGCCATGAATCTTGCCTCATCAATTTTAAAGGACTGAAATTATTCAAAAATGTTAAAATGGAACTATATTATAAATAAACAATAAAATGTTTATAATAAAGAATCTATGGTCAAAGAATAAATTATAGAGAACATTAAAAAATATAAGTAAATGAGATTGCTTTAAAATTTTCAGCTAACATGGTCCTCTGAAGGACATTAACTCTAAAATTAACATTAAAAGAAACAAGGTATAATATTGTGGAAGACTAAACCTTAAGAAGCTAGAAAAAGAATGGGAGAATAAATTTAAAGTAAATAAAAAAAATGGAATAATAGGAGCAGAAATTGATGAAAGAAATCAACAAAACAAAATGAACAAAGCTCCAAGTTGACTCCATGAAATACACTGATATTGATTAAAAATTTTAGATAGACTCATTATAAAAAAAACACAGATTATCAATATCAGGAATGAAAGAGGATTCCCTTTTATACCCCATGTACATGTACATAAACATACATCCATATGTATATATCCATTAATATTATGAGCAACTTAATATCATTAAATTTGACAAATTAGTTGGCACACATATTTCAGAAAATGCTGCTACCAAATACCGATATAAGATGAAATAGAAAGTCATAATGGCCCAATAGCTTTTAAAGAAATTAAATTATTCATTATGCTCTAGAAAAAAATGCAGACCTATCTTATTTGATAATCTCTCTCAACATTTAAGAAAAAAATGTCATAGCGTTCTTCACAAATTCTTCCAGAAAGTAAAAGAAAACTTTCAGCTGAGTATTAATTTTATTTATTGAGATAAATAACAATAACAGGATCTCACAATGTACCTCAGAGCAGCCTTCATCTCACTATGTAGCCCAGGATGACTTCAAACTCACAACCGGCCTCCTGCCTCAGCCTCCCCAGTGCCGAGATTTCAGGGGTGCCTCGCCATGCCTGAATCTCATTGAAGATTTATTTAGTATGCACTGTTCTAAGAACTTCATATGTGTCTATGTTCTACATAGTCTTATAAGATAGGACATAATTCATCTCTGTTTTGTAGATTACAAGTTTAGAAAGGCTGAATGAATCACTTCAGATCATATAGTTAATGAATGCAGCAGCTCATTTGATTATGAGTTTGTGACTTTTACGCAATAAACCATGATTCCCTATGGCTTTACCATTATGCTTAATTATAATATATTATATATTATATTACAATATATAATGTAATACATAATTATATTGTATATGCCACACATAGTGGGCCCACAAGATATATTTGATAAATGAATGAACAATGGACACAGAAGAATTGTTTTTTGGTAAGGAAACATTTGTTCTCATAACTTAAAAGACAGTATCGGAACGTACCCTGATTTTCCGCCACGGTGAGCTCTCATGGCCTGCCAATGTGGAGGCGCTTCTGCCCCTGCTTTTGCTTTCCAAGCCGTGTAGATGCCTTTGTCCTGCCCTGGACTCTCCGCACGGATGCCGATAGGGCCTCCTGCTCAGGGCTGTCCGCATGCACCTTCTGCCCTGCGCTTCGCCTGCTCACCTCCAGGGGCCGCCAACCAGCACCTTGTTAGTTATTCCGGGTTCGCCTGCGGGCAGAGGCTCCGAGGCACGTGTTACTTACTGGGAGCATTTACTCCTTTAAGGGAAAAAGATTAGGTCAAGCGCCGTTCTTTACTAGTTTGGTGACTATAGTGTAAGGTCTTAAAAATGCTGTTTATTAGAATGAGATAGATTCATGCTGTTGCTTCGCACTCTGTTCTTTTGGAAACGTTCCCTTGGTCTTCCTGTGGGCCTCACGAATTGCGAGCGGGATTTATTCGCTCTGTGTTTATGTTAGGGCAAGTGAGGTGCCCAGTGTCAGCAAAAGAGAAAAGCTGAAAAATTGATGCGCTAAGCGTGATGTTGCTGGAAATGGAAAAACTGTAGGTTCCTGATGGAAGAACAGGAGCGTTCACTTAGTGATTTGAAAGTGGGCAGGAGACTGCAGCTTGTAGCAGGCATTACTGGGGAATGGCTCTGAAGTGCTTTCGCTTTGCAAATTTTCTCAGAGCAGGCACAAATTACCCTCTCTCTCTTAAAAGTTTTATCAAAGAATAATTTGCGTATCATAAAATCCATGCATTTAAAATTTATGGTTCAATCAATTTTTGCATACTTATCAACATGCTCCAGTTTCAGAACATTTTAAACACCCTAAGAAGACCTTTTATGCCCACTGATAGTTACCCCAGGCCCACCATCTGCAACCACAGATCCAACTCATATTGCTATAGACGTATGGACCTTGGACATTTAATATAAATTGAACCATATGGTATGAGTCCTTCTGTGTCTAATTTCTTTCACTTAGAATAATTTTTAAGAGTATATCATGTATCACTGCTTCATTCCTTTTGGTTGCTGCATAATATTTCAGACTATGGACATACTACATTTTATTTATCCATTCACTAGTTGATAGATATTTTATAGCTTGATACATGATTAGATTTGTTGTGGGGAGTTGGTACACATACCTGTCATTTCTTAATTCTTTTTTTAACCCTTCCCCTCCTGTCACCCTCTCTATGCATCTAGGACTCTTTCATATGTATAATTTTAATACATGTGTGGAGTAAAGATAGTCACATTCCTTGTAAGGACTTGGTACATTTCACAGTACCCCCTTTTTTTCTCTTTCTTTTAAATCTCATTTAGCTCTCCCCCTCTCTGTCTCTCAGTTCCCTTCCCATATGCCAAAGATATAGCAGGATAAATTATTGTGAATAATTTCTTATGCTGGAGTTTCACTTGTTGTTTGGTTTACAGGCTGGAATATATATTTAAATTCAATTATAAATTTAAATTTTAGTGAATATGTATCCCATTAGACAAGTAGTTTACCAGAAATCAAAATACCTTCTACAAGCAGCATCCAACACACATATATTTAGTACTTACTATGTGCTAAACACTATTTAATATTGTGGAGTATGTGCTTAGTATAGAGATGGTCCATATTCATAGAGAGCTGTTCTGCTTGGGGGAGACAGGCAAGAACAAAGAGAGAAAGAGGAGGGGGAAGGAAGGAAAGAGGAAAGAAGTGAAATTAATGAAGTCTGATGGATAATGAGGTGTGGTCAAGAAAGCCTCTCTGAAGAAATACAATTTCATCTAAAGTCTGAATACTATAAAGAAGGCAGCAAGTAGTAGTCAGGGAAGGTCAGCGCGGGCTGAGGTTACAAAGGCTTCTACTGAAAATGAACTTGTGGGGTTGGGAAAGCAGGAGGAGGCCCTGGGGCTGCAGCATGAGTTGGGAGAGGGTGAGTCCTAGGGGCAGGTGGAGTCCGTGCTCCATGAGGCTTGGTAAGGCAGCTTGAGAAAGTTGGTCATGTTCTAATTCACAGAGAGACATGGTGGGTTTAAGCAGGAGAGTGCCACCCTACAGCAGGCTAAAAGCGAAGGCCAGGGAGGCATCATGGCAGCCAGGGGAGGGACTGGGATGGGTTGGGTAAAGGTGACTGTGGCAGGAGGTCAGGAAGCTTTCTGGGTGGGTCAGGGGTGAGTTGCAGATCACCATGTGTGGGTGGGTGAGGTCAGTGAATTAGAGAGCAAAGCTGAAGCTGGTTTTAAGGCGCTGGACACAGATTGGAGCTCTGGGATACCCATTCTGATGGGGACACTGGGGGAGGAGCAGATTCCTACAAGGGAAAGGACAACAAGGGCAGAAGAGAGCTCTGTTTGACCACTTCGTGTCTGGGCTACTAGACATTTCGGTGGAGCTACTAAAGAGACTATGGGGACACACATCAGGACTTCTAGGGTGGGCTCAAGGTTGAAGCTACAGGTTTGAAAATGGTGGGAAAACTGAGAGAACTCAATAGCCCAGGAAGGATCATGGTCTCCAGGGGCCTCAGGTGGCTAATAGGAGAGGAGGTGGTGTGAGATAGAGCCCACCCTCTCCTCATGCCAAGACACGGATCTCACCTCATTTGCTATCATTCTCTTACAAAAGCCTGAAATAACTGGATTAGTTCTTTGAAAATCTGGTAAAATAAACCTTTGACTTCACTGACTGGGCATAGGCAATTAGGGTTCTCCCTCACGCCGTGTGGTGCCAAGTGCAGATTTCTTTTTTTTTTTTTAAAGATTTTGTTAAAAATTTTTATTTGTGTGTGTGTGTGTGTGTGTGTGTGTGTGTGTGTGTGGCCAGCTCAG
>NDGN011323827.1:0-15441 GCA_002564285.1 Tympanoctomys barrerae
GTCTTAATTGACCTTGGAAGGCTAGGGCCAAAATGTAGGCTTTCCTTGCGGCCCTCCTTTTTCGCTAATTTTGGTCTGCCAACTTAGGTTGTTAACCCTCCAGAAGAGAAGCTTATTGTTATTACCCTATATACTCTTATGGAAGGATACTTACAAAAATTTTAAAAAACCAAAAGAGAAACTGAAATGTCCACATTCCCTAAACTAACCAACCACTCTGAGACAATTTCTCTATTTCCTTCCAGTCTTTTTTCTTTGGAATGTGTGTACATCCATATAAAACTAGGGCCACACGTGCAGTTTTCTCCCTGTCTTAAAAATGAACAGCGGAAGCATTTCTTGTGCTGTGAGTCTTACAAGTAGCCCTTCTGACAGCTCCACAGGACACCAGCCCTGAGGATTCCTGGGTGGTTTAATCGTTTTCCTGTCACCGAACACTTGGTATTTCTGTTTTCTTTTTGCAGTGCTTAGTACTCCTCCTCTGAGGGCGTCCGTACTCCATCTCCTTTGCAGACTGGCTTTGTATGTGGTGGTGGGGTCCGTGGGCTCACGCACTTCCACGCGTCCCGATGTGGCTTTCAGAAGTGTCTTTACACGCACGTGTGTCCTGGGTTACACTGCCTGGCAGAGCCCAGGGAGACAGAGGCAGTGTGCACAGTGCCCCTGCTTGCCAGGGCCTAGCTCGGGGTGGCTCTTGTCCTGCCCCTTCTCTGGCGGAGGTGGCTCCCAGCTCAGTCTCTCTTCTAGTGCTGAGCTTCTGTCCTGGAGACGCCTCTCCAGCGGGCTTCAGCGCCGTCCTGGTGACCTTTGGGACTTTGGTTCTTTCCCTGCAGGTCAGGCATGAGAACAGATGTGTGGCTCTGGGAAGGTGTCCTTGCTTCCATCAGGGCAGGGAGTTCGCGCCTGGAGAAACAGTGAAGGTCGGCTGCAACACCTGGTGAGGCCGCGGGCCTTGGAGCGGGGCTGCAGCGGAGTGGGAGTGCGGGTGCCGGAGCCTTTCCTCCACGCCCTTGTTTCTCCATCTGAGGAGCCGGAGAATCTTCATCACCGTCTGTGCCCGTCCTGTGTGCTTGCTGCTGTGTGGCCTAGCATCTCTATTCAGGGATACGGGCCTTAGGAAGCGCAGGGCCTGGGCTGCTGTGGGCCACTGCGGCAGCGACTGAGCTGCCTGCGGGGATATAGGGCTAGGGAGACCCAGGCTTGCAGGATGCGCTGAATGTGCTTGCCATGGCAGGGCTCGAGGATGGATGGGGCAAAGGGACCCCTCATTCACCCTGCCTGTGACTGCTGGGCCGGGTGCGGCCTCCAGAAGACGTGCATGTGCCTGGGGGAAGGGCTGCCTGAGGCCTGGGCTTCTCCCTCTGATGCTCCAGTGGGCCTCTGAGGGCAGCTCTGGTGATGTGGTGGGGAGTGGGCTGCGTCGCCACCGGCAAATTGCTGTAGACATATTGCAGACCCCGTCTGGCACTGTTTCGCAGCTCATTGCTATTTTCTGGACTGAGACCCTTCCTGCTCTTTCATCTTGTTTTCTCAGAGAGATTTGGCTTGGTCTGTGGAGCCCTTTGCTCACTCCCAGGTGTACTGGGGCTTCCCGGGTGAGGCTGATCGCTGGCAGATGGCCGAGCGAGGGTCCAGGCCTCCTCCCTAGCTGTCCAGGTCACCTTGCACAACTCTGTCTCTTCTTTGCTTCAGTTTCCCACTTAGAACTGAGAGCAGCAGTGTGGCCTTCCTTTTTTCTGCTGGCTTCCAAGCTGGGCTGTGGGTTCCTGATGTGCCTGGAGGCCTGGATGGCACCTGGGAATATTCTAGATCCTTCCCCATTCCTCTGACGCCCAGCATGCCCACTTAGCTCTCAGTATCTTACTCTCCTAGTGTCTGCGCAGACCGGAAGTGGAATTGCACAGACCACGTGTGTGATGCCACATGCTCCGCCTTTGGCATGGGCCACTACCTCACCTTTGATGGGCTCAAGTACATGTTCCCTGGGGAGTGCCAGTATGTCCTGGCCCAGGTAAGGAGGGCGCAGGGAGCCTTAGTCTGTCCCTAGGGAGCATGGGAGCTGCTGACTGCCCTGGGGGGTTTTCAGGTTGGATTCTATCTGTAGAAGGAACTCTGGGGTCTGGAGTAATTTTCTAGTTCTTGAAAGAGATAGGAAGTTGGAAACAGCATGGCTGTTTCCCTGCTGCCCACCAGGAGACTTCTGAGAACAGGGTAGAAGTTTGTGGACCAGGGTCATGTGTGTGTGAGGCCACCCTCAGTCCACCAAGGTGGGTTAGCAAAAGTCCCCAGTTCCTTTGGTACACATAACCTTAACCAGGAGGCAGCTGGCTGGACCGCGGCCCCTACATCCTCCCTCCTGGCACCTCCAGGGGGAGGCAGCCTCACATAGGGGACAGTGGGGACAACCCCTGGAGTTTGGGGCCAGCCCTGGGGCCCATCCTGCTCTCCACCATTCTCATTCCTAGCTGGATTTGACACTGACTGGGGAGGAGGAGAGGATGGGGCTGCAGACAAATCATTCTGCCCAGCAATGTTCTCACTTTACCTAATTTTCTAGGCCCTTGACTGACAAGGGCCAGCATCTCTTACCACCTGTACCTAGGAAAGGGGCTGCTCAAGGCCAGGAGCTGTGTCAAGGCCTCTCTGGCTACATTCTTGAGCAAGCATCCAGAAGGGATCAACCCCGATGTCACCGTCACCCTGCAGGCTGGGCTCTTCCCTCCCCTGGCCGTCTGTCATGCCCTCTGCCCACGGTGCCTGGCTCTTCCATCCCAGCAGAGGTTGGACAGTGGGAGTTCAGCAGCACTCACACACTTACACACTCACACACCCTCTCACAAGTCACATGTGTACACTGGTGGACTCAGCAGTGTCCTGTAATCTGTCCAGGGACCTGAGAAGACAAGGCGCCCCTCTTATGGTATGGGAGAGGCGGGCAGGTATACTACTCCTTTCCCGGCACCCCTCTTTCTTCAGGATTACTGCGGCGAGAACCCTGGGACCTTCCGGATCCTGGTGGGGAATGAGGGATGCGGCTATCCTTCCACCAAATGCAGGAAGCGCGTCACCATCCTGGTGGGAGGAGGAGAGATCGAATTGCTGGACGGGGAGGTAAGCGGCAGCTTCATCGTTTCCCCTTGTATCCTTGTGTCCTGCTGTCAGCTTGTTGGGCACCTTTGGTAAGCATTCATGGAGCGCTGTGTGCGTGGGATAGTGCATCCGCTGTACGGAGCGAGGCGGGCTGACCACCCAGCCTGGGTGATGGTTCTGTGAGCAGAACAAGCAGCCAGCTGATGTGGACAGCAGCGGCCTATTTTGGCTGGAGTGTAGGTATGCATGTGAGAAGGTGTGCGCCATGTATGTATAAAGGCCGGAGGAGCTGGGTGGGAATAAGGGTGTCCCCCTCATGGGGGGCACAGCGCCAAGGCCCCAAGTTGAACAGCTGATGCTACAGGTAGTACCAAATCCTTTAGGTACCATTGTTCCTGTACATACACACACACCTATGATAAAGTTTAGCAAATGGGTTATTACTGTAGGAGTAATAATAGTAACTAATAATAAATAGAACAATTGAATTGTAAGATCATTCTGTAATAAAAGGTATGGGAGATATGTAATATAACTTTTATTATATATATTTCTGGGGATTGCACGCAGGGCCTTTGTACTGAGCTATTTCCTCAGCCCCTTATTATTTGGAGACAGAGCCTTGCTAAGTTGCTCAGTAGCTCATTCTGGGCAGGAAGTGGAGATCCTCCTGGTTCAGCTTCCCAGTGTGTTTGATGAAAAATTTTATGCCATAACACTTACCAATCACTTATTGATGGAAATTTCCAATTAATATTTTCAGACCTTAGTTTAGTTATGGTTAAATACAGGAAACGAAAGCACAGATAAGTGGGGACTACTGTATAGTTATATATTTTTAGTTTCTGCTTTTGCTGTCTGCTTTTCAGTTCTTCCCAGATGCAGTTTAGTTTTGGTGGCACCAGGGAACCAAGACAGCTAGATATGCACTCTACCATTGGACTGTGTTCCCAGCCTTTCAGATAAATATGTTTTAAGAGCTCAGAAGTGAAATAAGTTTTTGCCTCTGTCTACTGCGGGTTTAAGAAGTGGTTCTCAGAGGGTACACAGCAGGTGCTGGTCTTGGGGCTCCATCCTGACACAGAGACCCAACGGATCTGGGCGGGGGCTGGGAGTCTGCACTTAGCACAGCAGCTGCCCCCGGGGTGCGCTTTTCATTCAGCTGCTCTGGCCACATGCGGTACCAGGGAGACCCAAGCATCTGGGCTCCAGCCCGTCCCAGAATCTTCATTTTGTTCTGTGTCCTCAGCCCGCATCTGGCTTCTGGTGAATACCCGCTGCTCACAGGGCAGGGCAGACAGATACATGTCTGCCGCCTCAGAAGGAAGCTGGTTAGCAAGCCAGAGACTGAATGGGGACAGGTACCATTTAGGATGGATGGCAGTGGTGACATGGATAGGCAGAGTGCAGAGGTGTGACAGGCACCTCTACTCACGCAAGCCAGAGTGGCAGGCAGGGTCTTGAGGGTCCAGCTGCACTGATGGCTCTGCAGGTCAAAGGTTGGAGTCTGAAACTGGAATCGGCAGTATCTGCCTCTGGCACTGAGCTCCAGCACCTTCTTCCTTTAACTCCGACTCCTGGTGGCAGCTGTTTTTGAAAGAAGGCAATGCAGGGGTGCAGCAAGCTGAGCATCTGGTGCTCACTGGGATAGGTTTTTAAGTCTATTAACTAGAGGTTCTTTAAACCATTGCCACATTAAAAAACTACCTAGAGACTACTGGTTGAAATAGCCCCCAATCCAGCATGAGGGAATCTGAGGCAGGAGGATGACAAGTTTGAATCCCAGTAAGGCAACTTAGGAAGACCATGTCTCAAAATTAGAAGAAAAATTTAAAAAGGGGCTGAATGAAGCATAGCTCAGGGATCGAGTCTCCTGGGGTTCCATCCTCAATACTGGAGAAAAATCCCCTGCTTTCTGTGAAGTGATGTTGGTGACCTGATGTTGTTTTTTGTGTGTTTTTAACTTTGTAATGATGCTTTTGCTATGACCTCTATCCTTGCTTCTTAAGGTTTTGGATAGCGGTAGGCGAGATGGGCACAGAAATGTTTAGTGTGGTGGCAGCCAGGAGGACAGAGCTCTGACTGCAAGGGCACGCACACTCTGGGCCAGTGGGGTGTAGCATGTGTGCAGCGAAGACAGGTGGGTGCAGGCAAGAGGGCTGATCTGGACCCTTTCCTCTGTTCCATTGCTGTGTCTTCCTTCCCTCAGGTGAACGTGAAGAAGCCCATGAAAGATGAGACACACTTCGAGGTGGTGGAGTCGGGCCGGTTCTTCATCCTGCTGCTGGGAAGAGCCCTCTCTGTGGTCTGGGACCGACGCCTGGTTGTCTCCGTGGTACTGAAGCAGACATTCCAGGTCTGTGGCCCTCTTGCTTCATCCTGTGTGGACCTTCACTGGCTCCTCTGGCTTGGGGCAGGTGGTCATCCTGGCCAGCCCTGCCCCAGCAATGAGCTATGGTATCCAGGAGTCCAATCGACCTTGGCCTCCCTCGGGTGGCTGCACAGGGGCAGGAAGGAGGGCTACCCCCTTGACTGCTCTTGTTGGGCATGAATTTATCTGCACAAAGAAAGGAAGCAGCAGATTAGTCAACATTAGCTCTTCTTTCAGCAAATTGGCCATGCGCAATATGATCGTAACACTGCACAGTTGCCTAAGCACGGGCCACAGGCCAGCACTGTGACCACTACGTGTAAGCCTATAGGGGAAGGGATGGCATTTGCCCAGGGTCTGACAGTTCCTTGTTGGTTTCTTTATGTTGTGTGTACATGACGCGTGGCTCTACTGACTATGGTCTCTGATTGGGCTTGGTGAACTCAATCTTCACCGCGTCTCTGATGACCCTGTGTATAGTTAGCTTGTAGGGCTTGGTGAGCCATACGGTCCTTGTCCGCTGTGGTGGTCCTTGGAATCACTTTATTTAGCAGTGCCTTACTGGGTTCCTGGCATGTTCCCAGCACTGAGTGTGTGTGTGCTCTCAATGTGCCATTCCAGGAGCAAGTGTGTGGCCTTTGTGGGAATTTTGATGGCGTCCAGAACAATGACTTCACCAGCAGCAACCTCCAAGTGGAAGAGAACCCCGTGGATTTCGGGAATTCCTGGAAAGTGAGCCCGCAGTGTGCTGACACCAGCAAGGTACCTGTGGGGCCTGTGTGGCTGGAGCCCAAGAGGCTGCCTCCCAGGAAGGACTCCATCCCCAAGCTGGAGGTGTGGGTGGCAGGAACCGCAGGTGGTAGCAATGTGGGAACAGGTTCTCTCATGTCCTTCTGTGTCCCCCCCATTTGCCAGCCTGATGTTGCTGTATCTGTGTGCCCTTTCCTGTCCCCAGGTGGTGCTGGATGTGTCCCCTGCCACCTGCCACAACAACATCATTAAGCAGTCCATGGTGGACTCCGCCTGCAGGGTCCTCACCAGTGACATTTTCCAGGACTGCAACAAACTGGTGAGGATCTTGTGGAGGGCAGCAGGCAGGCAGGGCAGGGTCAAGGGCTGGCCTGGGGCAGCTGTAGTGTGGGGTTCTTCTGTGCACACGCCGACCCTGGAGCCCTGAAAGGACCCCCATCCAGATGGTGCTGCGGTCCTTTCTGTGGCTGGGAAGCAGAGACAGAGTCAGCACCTTCTGAGGGAGATGGCGGTGCAGACCTCTGTTGACACGTCTTTGACCTTGGTCTGAGAGGTTGTTGCATTTTCTTGCTTCCTGCACTAAAGACAAAGAGCTCCTTCTCCTGTTACTGCTCTGGGACTCCAGACCTAAGAATCCCCCCATCATCCCTCATCTAATCAACAAACAAAATCAACTAATGAACTAACAAAAACAGTCCCGTTAGTGCCATCTTTTTTTCTCACAGCAACTCTTTCCTGGCCTTAACTTCAGTGGTTTTTAGGGTTTCAAAGGGCAGTTAGGATTCTCTGGGCTGGTGGTATTTGAGTTGAAAGAGGGAAGGCGAGGTGGAAGCCAGGGAAGTGGGTAGGTGTGAAGGACAGTGATCCTACCACAGCTGCCCAGAAGGAGCAGCATGTGGGATAGAAGAGGTAAAAACTGTTAGTGTACTTGAACAAGGTGGTGCAGACCTGGGGTCAAAGCTAGAAAAGGGCTGTTGGGCCCCACCTCCTGCAGCTCCCCAGCGAGGCCGCTTGTGGGGCTTGGTGTGTTTCCCCACTGGTTTTGCTACACTGAGACAAAGAAAGAGAGTGACCAGCTTTTGTGAAAAATACCCAGCAGCCTGGGGTCATGTCAGGTGACTGGTAGGTGGCAGGAAATGGGCGCAGGGGATGTTCTTCTGCAGTTCTCAGGTGCATCACGTGCTGGGCAAGGCTGGCGACTGCTTTAGTCAGCGCTTCTTGCTGCACTGTACATGAGAAACTAGAAATCTTGCTTGTTTTTTTCACTCCTTTCCTTTTGAGGGGACCATTGATGTACACAGGCCTGAAGGGCCCCTGCCCTTCTATGACCCCTAGAACATCTTTGGCCTGACCAAAAGCCACAGCTGTAGCTACTGCCCAAGACACAGGTGACCCGAGGTTCCTTCACAGGTGGACCCTGAGCCTTACCTGGACATGTGCATTTACGACACCTGCTCCTGTGAGTCCATCGGGGACTGTGCCTGCTTCTGTGACACCATTGCTGCCTATGCCCATGCGTGTGCCCAGCAGGGCAAGGTGGTGAGCTGGAGGACAGCCACACTGTGCCGTGAGTCCTGATGCCGGGTGGCCCCAGACAGCCTCCCCACCGTGTGTTCCTGTCTAGACTTGGAGGCCTGTGGTGCATGGGGCACCTTCATGGGCAGGGAGGGCTCTAGCATGTGGATAGGTGCCCAGGGGCCAGAGAAGATGCTGAGTGAGGAGCTCACACTGTGGGTGAGGAGGAGCCTGGCTTCAGGATGGCCTATGGGGACTTAGCTTCTGTAGCAGTTCTGGAAGAAGCAAAGGGGTGACACTCTGAGGGTAAGGAAGGAAGTCTATGCATATTCTAGACACTTTCATGTTTGCTGGTACAAGGGACCCGCGTGTGCTATTTGGATGGAGTCTTGCTTTCTTGGGTGCATGCGACTTCATGTTTTTATATAGAAAACAAATCTAGACCATGATGTTCCTGGCTTGGGTGCTTAACAAATCCAGATCATGGCTAATGGGGTGGTCCCTTAGTTTTCCCATATGATCTCCACCTCTGCCTCTCCTCCTGGTTGCCCTGTGCTCTTGGAGTCATGGCCTTTTCTTTTGTTTGTACAGCCCTGAGCTGCGAGGAGAGGAATCTCCGTGACAGTGGGTATGAGTGCGAGTGGCGCTATAACAGCTGCGCGCCTGCCTGTCCTGTCACGTGCCAGCACCCAGAGCCGCTGGCCTGCCCCGTGCGGTGTGTGGAGGGCTGCCACGCATACTGCCCGCCAGGTGAGGCGGCCCCTGGTGCCATGGACACTTCTCGCTCCTGCTCCATCCTGGCCTCTGCCAGGAGCTCCCTCTCCGTAGCCCTCTGCCTCCGTGGGTCCCTTCATCAAAGCTGGGCCTTCTCTGAGTTTTGCAAAGATAAGTTCCTACCAGATGCTACCGTGTGCGTGTGCATGTGCACACGTGTGTATAAGTGCATGCAACCCAGCTCTCACACAGGCTCAGCACATGCTCAGCCACCAAGCGGTGTTCTTATTGGTTCCTCCGCCATGCTTTTGTGGGCCTGTTCATGGGTTTATCACACCGCGCAGCACTTTCTGCAGTAGCATGCCTAAAGAAATGCATTTTTCATCGTGTTGATTTCTGCATCATTTAAATTTTAGTAGCCACATTTGGTTAATGGCTGCCAGATTGGACTGCAAAACTCAAAAGTTATCAAATGCATTCAGAAGTTACGGAATCAGTCTTTGGAAGTGATTTGTCATAAAGGTGCTAAGGCAGTCACCCAGGAGGTGGCAGAGATGGCTTCAGGGACAGGACTGTACCCATGGGTGACAAGGGAGCCCTGCAGGTAGGAACGGTGGGTGTCCTGTCCTGACGGGAGATGTGCTGTGCAGGGAAAATCCTGGATGAACTTCTGCAGACCTGTGTCGACCCCCACGACTGCCCCGTGTGTGAGGTGGCCGGCCGGCGCCTTGCCCCTGGCAGGAAGATCACCTTGAACCCCGAAGACCCTGCTCATTGCCAGGCTTGGTAAGTGGCCACCAGGCTGTCTGAAGTGATGAGTGGTAACATCGATGAATCCTCCTAGCTGGGTGAGCGGACGCTTTGTTAAATAATTAGTCTGGTTTATTGCTTAGCATGCTTCTATTTTTTGAGAGCAAACTAGACTCATTTTCTCCAAAATACTGAAATATTTTTAAAAAGGTATTTACCTCTAAGATTGTACTTTTTCTTGTGGAAGACAGGGTATGCTTCCCTTCTCTCGCCCCCACTCTCCTTCCCTGCCCCCCAGGCTTTTTGTGGGCTATGGTGTAATACTGTAACACATCCAATCGTCAGGGGCATTAGCACTTCCATTTCGTTATGGCTCCGTGCTGTTTCTGGAGGTCATGTCTAGTCTGAGGATGGGAATCTATAAAAGTTGTCCATGTTTTTTAAGGAGTCGGGGTCAGAGCAGGAAAGCGAGATGATATCCTTGATCCCTAGGATAACCTGGACATCTTGGGGCCATAGCCAAGGTCACGGGCACAGCTTCTGTGACTCTGGCGGGAAGACGTTCACTGCTGTCACTCAGGGCTCTCACCGAAATTGCCCATAGGAAACTGGCCTTTGGGGAGGTGGGCAGGAGCCCCCGAGGCAAATGCTGTGCTTTTGAAGTCTTGCCCAGAAGTGGGGAGAATTTATTAAAATGTTGATATGTTCAACACCGCTCTCTGACACTGATCAAGCCTCAGGGGAGCTTAAACTTGAGAACTCCGGCTTGCTGTGGAGGGGGCTACGCCTACAGCTGCCAGAACCAGGTCCTGCCACCACCATCTGTGCAAACAAGAGTGAAAGCGGCCTGGGGGACTTCTCTAGCAAATGCAGGAAACTAGAAAGTATGTCACTCACACACTGTTAACCAAGGACTTGAGACCATAAATCGTGGGGAGCATGAGGAAGTAGGAATTAGCATCTCAGTAGGACCGAGCCCACCTGCCCTCCCTGTGCAGGGCTGAGGTGTAAGGATGAAAGCCCCACCCCAATGCAGGCTGAGGTCAGTGCTGGCTTGGAGCGCTTAGCGTGGGACCCCCTGCCTGCCTCCTCTGTCAGTGCCAGGGTAGGCAGCTATGCGGAACCTGCTGTAGTCACAGGGCGGACGCCATTCTTCAGCAAGTTGAGGACATCGCCTGGTGCTCAGGCCACGAGAGACCCTTTCCAGTGTTCAGGACACTGCCGCCTCCACAGCTTTGCTGGGGGTGTTGACAGCGAGTTGCTTGGGGGCTAAGCACACAGAAAGGAGACTATCCCAGCAGGCATGGCTTCCTGCCGAAGAGCAACTTGATTTCCCCTGGGCCTGGCATGTCCACGTGACCACAAGAGGCTGCAGATTTTTGTGGTAGTGTAGTGGTTTGTGAGTGGGGCACTATGGGGGTCAGGGGAAGAGAGCGGCATGAAGTCCCACACAGGTGTGTGGGCCCTGCTGTGCCAGGCCTGCCCACCTGCCTGCAGGAGGAGTGAACGGATGAGTGCCATCGATCCCTGGGCCTGACATCTGCAAGTCCTGGTCGGCTCTTCCTAAACACTGTCTTGTGTTAAAAAAAACCCTAGGACGTTGAATTCTTATTCATCATTCTAAAATGTTTCTCTTCCTTGAGGTCCAGCCTATGAAATTCTGTTAAAATGAATACTGTCAACCATATATTTTCAATAATTGAACATGTATAAGTCCTGGTCAAGATCAGCATTTAGAGCAAGCAATATTCATCCCTGGAGATACTTGGAAGAAGGGTTAGATTTTACTGAAATATTAGCAGAGGTAGAGATGGAGGATGGGAAGAAATGAGAGCTGAATGGTCGTGTGGCTATCCTAGCACAGCAAAGAGTCTTCTTTCAGGTCCTCATGTGGGTCAAAGTTTTGGCTTCCAGAATTGTGCATGCGTGCGTGCGTGCGTGCGTGCGTGCGTGCGTGTGTATGTGTGTGTGTGTGTGTGTGTGTGTGTGTGTGTGTGAACAATGACACATTGTTCTTGTGGGGAATCTTCCTGTGACCAGCAGGCAGTGCAATGTGAGTACACCCATGGTGGGTTGAGAAGGGTATATAGCTTCCTCCTGAATCACTTTAGTTTCTTCTCCCTCTTCCATAGTCACTGTGATGGCGCCAACCTTACCTGTGAAGCCTGCCAGGAGTCTGCAGGCCTGGTGGTGCCCCCTACAGAGGCCCCAGTTAGTGCTACCACCCCATACCTAGAAGACTCCCCGGAGCTGCCCCTGCATGACTTCTACTGCAGCAAGCTGCTGGATCTGGTATTCCTGCTGGATGGCTCCTCCAGGCTCTCAGAGGCGGATTTTGAGGTGCTGAAGGCCTTTGTGGTGAGCGTCATGGAGCGGCTGCACATCTCCCAGAAGCGGATCCGGGTGGCCGTGGTAGAGTACCACGACGGCTCCCATGCCTACCTTGAGCTCAAGGCCCGGAAGCGGCCCTCTGAGTTGCGGCGCATCGCCAGCCAGGTGAAGTATGTGGGCAGCCAGGTGGCCTCCACCAGTGAGGTCTTGAAGTACACACTCTTCCAGATCTTTGGCAAAATCGAGCGCCCTGAAGCCTCCCGCATTGTGCTGCTCCTAACTGCTAGCTCAGAGCCCAAGCACATGACCCGGAATTTGGTCCGCAGTGTCCAGGGCCTGAAGAAGAAAAAGGTCATCCTGATGCCAGTGGGCATTGGACCACATGCCAACCTCCAGCAGATCCGTCTCATTGAGAAGCAGGCCCCTGAAAACAAAGCCTTCGTGCTCAGTGGTGTGGATGAGCTGGAGCAACGGAGGGACGAGATTATCAACTACCTCTGTGACCATGCACCCGAGGCCCCTACACCAACACAGCACCCCCAGGTGGCACAGGTCACTGTGGGGTCAAGGCTCTCAGAGATTTTGTCCCCAGAACCCAAGAGAAAGTCCATGGTTCTGGATGTGGTATTCGTCCTGGAGGGCTCTGACAAAGTTGGAGAGGCCAACTTCAACAGGAGCAAGGAGTTCATGGCGGAGGTGATTCAACGCATGGATGTGGGTCAGGACGGCATCCACGTCACGGTGCTTCAGTACTCATACATGGTGGCTGTGGAGTACACCTTCCATGAGGCCCAGTCCAAGGGGGACGTGCTGCAGCACGTACGAGAGATCCAGTTCCGGGGCGGCAACCAGACCAACACCGGGATGGCCCTGCAGTATTTGTCT
This sequence comes from Tympanoctomys barrerae, assembly GCA_002564285.1. Lineage (NCBI taxonomy): Eukaryota > Metazoa > Chordata > Mammalia > Rodentia > Octodontidae > Tympanoctomys > Tympanoctomys barrerae. Next base: position 12,407 of record NDGN011323827.1, read on the forward strand.
GAGCACAGCTTCGCTGCCAGCCAGGGTGACCGGGAGCAGGTGCCAAACTTGGTCTACATGGTCACAGGAAATCCCGCCTCCGATGAGATCAAACGGTTGCCTGGAGACATCCAGGTGGTGCCCATTGGAGTGGGCCCTGGTGCCAACATGCAGGAGCTGCAGAGGGTCAGTTGGCCTAGCACACCCATCTTCATCCAGGACTTTGAGCGGCTCCCCAGAGAGGCTCCTGACCTGGTGCTGCAGAGGTGTTGCTCAGGAGACACGGTGCAGCTGCCTACCCTCCGCCCTGCCTCAGGTACAGCAGCCCTGCATGCGAGAGGGAGGGGCCGGGGCAGCCCTGGTGCTGCCTGCACCTGGCCATGACGTGACCTTGGGTTCTAATTCCAGTCTTACCACTCTGTCACTTGGCTCAGCCCCTGCCTCAAAGTGCCTGTGCTTCTTTACCTCCAAAGCAGGGAGCTACATTGTGACCCTTCTTTAGGGGAGGAACTTTATGTATGCTTGGTGTTCAGTACTAATAGTCCCCTATTGTTAAACTTTAAACAATACAAAGGAGTGAAAAGTACAACCCTTACTTTATCACCCATCCCCACTCTTGGGTGTATTAGTGAGCCTTCTGTTGATATGACATAGTTCCAGCCCTTAAAGGAGGAAAGCGTTCAATTGGTTCATGGTTTTGGGAGACTCAGTCCACAGGCAGCAGGCCGAGAGACCTCGTGGTGGAAGTGCCACAGAGCACAGTTGCTTCTCAGTGATGGGCAGGAAGCAGAGCAGGGGAAGAGTTCTACAGAGCAAGGGATGAAGGACTGTGTATGGCACACAGCGCCGTGCCTCCGTGGTCCAGCCCAGCCCAGCCCAGCTGGGACGTGCTGTCCTAATCTGTTAGGTACTTTTTATCCAATGGAGTTGACATATGAGGGTGGAAGCTCACACCACCAACCCCTCTTTCCACCTTGAAGGTAATCTTGGTGACTTCGCTCCCTTGGGACCACACTGAGTGAGTGGACTTCCTCATGTGGCTTTGGGGCCAGGCAGGGAATCAGAGGACCCAAGCTCAGGAGGCAGATTGCTTTAGTTTGAACCTCACTCCTGCCACTTGTTAGCTAGATAGTTTGGGGCAAGTCCTTAATCACTTTGTATGTCAGACCCCTCATCTGTAGGATGTAGGTAATGAGTAGTAAGCAAAATTTTGGGTTCCTTCAAAAATTACTTGTTATCTTTCCTGTCATTCTTAACCAATAATGATAGCTAGTCAACTCCTAGTACTCGAACAGTCTTCTGTGGTGTATTTAGGACCATCCCAGAGTAACGAGCTTTCTTTTAATGCTTGACCCTCACACTTCTCAGTGTCTTATATCTTTTTTTTAAGCTTTTAATCAGAGCCAGGTATTTTATTTAAAGCCCTATAATATAGTTATAGCATCACCTGCCCAATCTCAAAATGTGTTCAGGCCTGAGCCTGTGTCCTCTCTGATCTTGATTGTGACCAAATATTAACTCGGGCACTGCACATTTGTGATTGGAACTGCTTATGGGACCCTCATCCGCCTGGAGTACTCAAGAAAGAGCAAGCTCACTTTCCAGCGAGATATTGCTGCTGTTCCATTACTTTCTTTCTTTCTTTCTTTTTTTTTTTTTTCACTTTCCCTTTGGTATTTTCCATATTCATAGGCTTATATTTTAAACAGTATTGAGACTTTGAAACCTTATGTATACTTTGTGTTTCTCCACAATTTACAATTATACATCACAACCCAAGCAATGAGAAAGTCTGTGGAAGTGAATAACAAGTGATGGGAGAAATGTCAGGGATATTTTCTGGCTATGGAAGTTCTGATGAGATTTGGTGAACACATCCCATGAGGAAAGTTGTGCTGTGAGCCTTCCATGGTGCATCACAGACTTGGCTTTCATGAGCAGTACCATAAAGCCAAGTACCTTGCCTTGGTTAGCAGTGGTTTTAATTAGAATGTCATTCCTCACATTGTCAATGGTTGACGCCAGAATGGAGCCCTACTGGGGAGTGGTGTCAGGTGGGTAATGCTGGGTACACGTGCTCCAGTGCATCCACGACCTCTGTCCTCAGACCTAGTCTGGCAGGATTACTGATTCACAGAGGACTGGCAATCCCAGGCCTAAAGTGATCAGAAGACTGAAGATTATGAGCAGCAGGGTTTGAAAGTCCCTGGGCATTCAAGGTTCTTCCAGAAACATTAGCAGCAAAAGGCAGTTATATGGTCAGCTGCAGAAAGGATCTGTTTTCCTTTTTAATTCTCCTCTGGGGCCACTGCTGCGGCCACCAGGGCTCATGCCGGAGTCCATGCTGGCTCTTCCTCCAGCCTCAGGCCGCTCAGGGTGCAGGACTGCGGGCGTCTCCCAAGGAGTGTGGCGGGTGCCATACTCCATTTCTTTTTTGATGTGTTCTTATTTTGCTGCTGCAATATTTCAGCCCCTTCTGGGGGTGTTGGCAGCTTCCTGTTACTGAGTTAGTGGACTCTCTTGCCTTTATCTGTAGACACTTAAACTCCTTCTGGGTGGAGCCGTCCAGTGCTTCCAATCCTGGGCTACTTAGTTACCCAGGAACATTTCCCCACTCTCTCGTCTCTGGCCCATGTACCATCTTGACAATGAAGACCTCTTTCCTTGTGTGCCTGGTCATCAGTGATGTCCCCAAATTCCTGAATTTGGTGCCTGGCTGCTGGGGGTGGTGGCCAGTCAGCTGCAGGCACTGTGTGCTCACCATCCTGGTCCTCTTTGCAGATTGCAGCCAACCCCTGGATGTGGTCCTCCTCCTGGATGGCTCTTCCAGTGTTCCAGCCTCCTCCTTTGAGCAAATGAAGAGGTTTGCCAAGGCTTTCATTTCAAAAGCCAACATAGGTGAGCAGGGTGCCTGGGGCAAGCGGAGAAGGGAGGGGTTCTTCTCCGGAATGCACTTGGCTCCCAGTGACTTCTGTTTTCTTTCTTTTTCCATGATTTTATTGAGAAACGAATAGCAATGAGACAGTTTCAAACCAAATTGGTAGGACAGTTTCAAT
>NDGN011323832.1:0-16741 GCA_002564285.1 Tympanoctomys barrerae
AGGGATTGAACTCAGGCCCTTGCGCTTGCCAGGGAAGTGCTTATTCCACTGAGTCATCTCTCTTGCCCCAAGTTCTAACTTCTGTTGCCCAAAATTTTATCTATAAAATTTGTCTGGAACTTGTGCCTAGGAATTTGCTTATCCTAATCTTTGTACAGTGTTGCATCGTATGACTCTCCCACATATGGTTTATTATGTTGCTGAAGTAGGTAGTTTCCAGCTTGGGGTTATTATAAAACTGTGTTTATAAATATTCTTATGTATATCTTTAGGATATTTCTTGTGTGAAATCTTTTGTCTGCTATTAGTATAGCTACATTGGCTTTGGTATGTCCTTATATGTCATTTATCATCATATTATTTTCAACATTTTATATTAAAGACCTAAAGATCTGTGTGTTTATAAGATGCATGTACTTGCTTATTTTTATATAGGTTAAAACTATCTTTTAATTGGATTATTTGGGCAATTGACATTTAGTGTTAATTATAAAATATTTATGACAAAATGTATCATTACACTCTTATTTATACTTGCTTTCTTTTGGATTAATTATATTTTTCCCATCTTGTCAATTTTTTAGCTTACTAGTATGCATTGTCTCATTTTTCTCAGTGGTTTCTGTAGAAATTACAATATGCATCATTAACTTATTAAGGTCTGCTTTATGTAACCACTTTTTCTATTTCCTAAAAAAAATTTTTTCTTTGTTTTTGTTTTTGCTTTCACTCTTTAAGATAAAAAAAAATCTTACAGTAGTTACTTCCATTTAAGGTCTCCTTTTTTTTTTTTTTTCTTTACTGAGGATTGAACTCAGGACCCTGCTCTTGCCAGGCAAGCACTTATTCTACTGAGCTATCTCCCCAGGCCCTAGGTCTCCCATTTTTTATGTTATCATTGCAGCATTTTAATTCTAAGAATTCAATAAATGCTTTAAGATATACCTCCAGTACTTTAATAGTCAATATTCATTTTTGTCTCACCAGCTTGGAATATGGCAAATCCTAGTTTACCCCTTTCAATGTTGTCTCTGTGTCACACGTTATGGGTTTGGAGATGCTTCAAGGGGAAGCACTGGTTTGTATAATTGTTACCTCCGTACCATCATCACCCCCTCATGTTCTCAGCTCATTGGCTTCTCACTACTTTGATTATCCTTTAATGGCAGTAATCAGCATTTTTAGAAATACTTTATCCAGATTTTGTAGAAATTTATTGGCAGAAGATTTCATGTGATATAAACCACTGTCCTACTTAAAAGTAGAAGTGAGTTTCCATTCCTTTTGTTATCTAAATTAAATATCTCTAAAAGCTCACCTGTGGTAATATCTCATTTCCTGTTTAGAGATCCTTCTCCTGTGGCAAAGTCTAGCAGTGCGGGGTGCTTACATTTGGTGGGAGGCTGACCTGCTTCCCTTTATTGTGGGAAGAAGAAAAAGGAAAGCTAAAATCCTTCTTTTGGCTGAAGAATAATATTGCTTTTGGCCTTGGTAGTTGTCATTCTGGCAGGGTCACTCTTGAGCGACAGGCACTGTGTAATCTGTACTGGTGCAATCCTTAAACTCTGGCAGAAAATCAGCATTGACTTGGGATTTTACTGATGCAAAAACACAGGGACCCAGTTTTTCTTCTCACTCAATGAACCTATTGTTCCCATAGGTGGATTCCCTGGGCGACATCCTTAGCTCCCAAAGCTCTTTACTGCAGAAATCTTATAGTTTATGCATCCATGCACGTACCCAGACACATACACTTGTGACTGTATGATTACACCACTACTATGTCACTTGCAAATATTTCCTCGAGGCAAACCCCAGGAGCAAATTGGCTGTATCTAGGGTTTCCATTTTCGATTTGTTTTGTCCATCTTCTCTGCACAGTTACAACTCTATCTTCTACTTTATTCTTTCTTGGATATATATTTCATTCTGGTGTAACATTGGCACAATATTAATTGATCTCAGTGTCCATTCATGAACACTCACTTGGAAAAGCAACTGTGATTCTGTCCTAACTCTAGCAGTCTTCTGACCACATGGAACACATACCTCTACCACCCAACCTGGCTAAAGGATTGGGAATTCTGAAGTGAAGAATAAAGCAACCTAAGCAGCAGTGCCACATATTGGGTGCAGTACTAAATTTACAGCCAAGAGATGTTTGGGTGTTTCTCCAGGTTTACATGTTTACTGGATCACACACCCAGGCACAACCTTGGTCTTGGGTCACTGGCACCTCGTTTCATGATCTGCAAAAGGAAGGTGATGTGCTAAGCTCATGGAACTTCTAGGAGTACCTCAGGCAGCGCTGCGAACAAATGAGTTGGCAATAAATCTGAGAAGTGGGAAAATGTTAGGGCTGGGATCCTTCTGCAGTGTTATTCAGATTGCAGGCATAAATATGGTGACAAATGTTAATTCTGGGTATAGAAGGCATTGATCCTAGCTAGGACCACTGAATAACTGGTGAGACCAAGCCTAAACCTCTTCATCTGTAAAATTGCAATGATAACACATGCCCCAAATGGCCATCATAAATGCCAAAATGGAGCAGAATCCAGGAAAGTATTTTGTGAACTAAATTACAATGTAGGTGTAAGATGTCACCCATGACTCAGCTGTATTCTTTCATGCCTCAGAAAGCATAAGACTAAACTGGATTCTGAAAGGTTTTGAATTTCTTTTCTTGACTTTATAATATAATTTCATAGGAAATCTTACCAGAATTTAAAGAAATAAAATAAAGCTCTTGATGTTTGTAATTTCTGTTTATATTTTAATTATTTCAAGACATTGTTCTGATGTTTGGGTGAAATCATGAGGTTTCTATAATGAATGAGATATCTTCCTGTATTTTGTTCCCTCACCTCAGAAAACACTGACATTAATAGTTACTGCTTGCTCCAAAATGAGATTGGGGATTTTCACAGATTCTGTTGTAGCTGTGTTGGTGATCACAACAGCAACAGTGCTTGGGCTTTTACTTTGCATCAGACATCATTTTAGAAATGTTACATGGACTCCTTGAATCCTAACAGCTTGTTGGCAGCTGTTCTCCTTGCTATAAGGATGAGGAAACTGAGGAACAAAGGGCTTGGGATGCCCACATTTTCACCAGGAAACTGTGATAAGGCTAGTATTCAACAGGGCACGGTTTCAGTAAAGTCTGTACTTTTAGAAACAAATAATTGAGCCTGATTAAACAGAAACAAGAAAGGGTATACAAGGTCCACCAAAGAATATTTACACACTTCAGTAAAAGAAAAGTAATATGATGAATTTTCAACAGATGGTACTACTCACATGATGGGCCCTAGAGGATGTCGCATATGGCAGGAAACCCACGACACTGCCAACCCTTATAGAAGAAACTGAAAATGTGCATAGTGTCTCAGTGACCAAGGTTACCTGAGCAGTAGTTCATTGTACTAATAAACATCCAGAAGCTGACAGCCACCACCCCGAACTCTTCTTGTAATTGTAGAGTTCAAAGGTAACTTGTATTAATCTCTTGATAGCTCAATAAATTTAGCTTTAAATTTTTTCTTTCCCTGATGTGTGTATGAATTCTTTTTCACAGACTCTGTATAGGGTAGGTTATTGAATATAGGATAGATTATTGAATATAGGATAGGTTATTGAATATAGGATAGGTTATTGAAATCAAGGATAAAAAAGCAATGGACCTTAAGAAGAATTAAGACCAAGAAACTTATTATGTCAGTCAACATTTTTGATATTTATTTTCATATCTATCTTCTTCCCTTCTCTACCTCTTCCTCCTCCCCCCTTTATCACCACTAATTTGGTGGGTGTGCATCCTTTTCTTACGCTACAAAAAGTTCTCCGAGTGCTGTATCCATGTAATGGAACACGGTTGGTCACACCTGCAGGTTGTGTTGCTACCATTCTAGCTCCTCTTGGTGTCTGCCTGTGGTCAGTCACTCAAAGGAGTGACCATGGTACTAGGATTATTCTTGGAGAGCTAACCATGGATGGAGGTGGGGGCTGATCCTGGAGAGGGCAGCAATGGTAACTGACTGTTGGAAACACTCTTCACACCAAACTATCAGACACCTATTCAAAGGGCTTTCAGTGGCAAAAATGATTTCAAATAATGTATTTATAATGTACAGTTCCATGAGTTTTAATAGATGTATTTATAAATATACCATTTGCACCACTAAAATCAGTATGCAGGGCACCCTGCCCAAAAACTTCCATTTTACTACCCTATTTTTAATCACATCCTCATCGTCCAGTCCCTAGCAGATACGAATTTGTTCTCCATCATTACAATTATAGCTAAATCTTTGAGTTCTTCCTGATCCCTAGCAATGTATCTGGCTAGAAGGCTTTTTGACGAAGATGAGGCTGAAATTTCTTTCAGAGCTGCAGCACAGGTATATATCAAGGCAGTATTACATATCAAGTATCAATTTATGAAATGTAGTCATGATGTAACTGCCCCATCTCCAACTTGTTTGAAATTTAGGGAAGGCAGAGTTTTCAGTTATGAGAGTATTTAGAAATTCATTCATTCTGTCAGTATTTATTTTGTGTCAATTTTGGGTTTGATAATGTTCAAGGCACAATATTTAGTGTTGAAAAATAGACAAACAACTTCTGAAGACTTACATGAAAGAATAATTATAGTTGAACTTGAAAATAATAGACAATAGACATCAAACCATTTGTGGCCTACCAGGACCTACCATCTCCTCATGATCTGCTGCGCTGCCCCTGTGTGGCTCTTCCTGAGTCTTCTTTGGGACCTCAAGGATTGGCATTGCATTTGGTTTTTCCAAAGCTCAAAGTTGGCACTCCATGCTTCACTCATTTCCTTGGCGTATAACAAAGAAAAATTGTCCCAACCTTGGTTTGAGGCAAAAGTTTTTTCATGACGTAATTCATAGCCTCCTACTAGGAAGGAAATTAACATTTGTGATAAAATGCTTAAGCAGTTTTACATTAAAGTTTAATGAGATTAAGACCTCTTCTGGGAAACTATCTACCCACCTACTTAGCTGCCTGTCTGTCAGGGATCTAATGATCTTAGCTAGATTCATTCTGCTCACACGTACTCCAACAAGGATTCTCTCACTTCCCTTGATTTCTGTAAAATGTCCCTTCCAAGGTCAGCAGAGTCTCTTTCCTTATCATAAGTTTGAAATACAGTGTTGTTCTAAGCCCATAATTACATTGTCTGATGGGGTACTTCAGTTTTTGTCCTTTTTTGAAATTTGTTGTTCATTGTCAAAGCCTTTTATCAAAAAGTAACAAAGACGCTCTATGTACTGCAGTTATGCAAGTTGTTACCACTAAGAAAAACTGGGGTGCAGAATATATGATCTTTCTCTGTGTTATTTCTTGCTATTCTTTCTGAATCTCCAATTATCTTAAAACAAAAATGTTTTAAAAAAAGAAAGAAAAGAAAAGAAAAGAAAGAAAGAAAAGGAAAGGAGATGGCGCCTTTTTTGCTTTCTCTGGTCTTCCTCACCCGCTTCCTCTGTGCATCTCAGCATTGTCCTTAGCTGCTCAGACCAATTCAGCTTGCTGTGGGGCTTCTCTTCCCCCTCAGCCCTCCTTCTTTCTACTTCTGATATTTGGTCATACAAGTACTGTATCATAAGCATGCCATATTCTCATGTCTATGCTTTCGTTATTCAATTTTAGGAACATAAAAGATAAAAATTGTGCCTTGTTTTTTCCAAACAGGAAGTACCCAATACTGACTTAGTTAAATTAAATTGGAAAATACCTGACCCCCTTCATATCTGTACCTTAATCTCTACTTTCCTGCATATCTAGGAGAGGAGATTGAGATGGGCCTAGAATATCCACTTGTTGCTGTTAAATTTTTTGTATGTGTGATAGGGAGTAAACCCAGCCATGTACTGAGCTGCATCTCTGGCCTATTTACTTTTTATTTTTTATTCTGAGACAGGATCTCACTAATTTGCTGATGCTGGCCTTGAACTCATGACCATCCAGCCTCAACTTCCCAAGTAGCTGGGATTATGAGTGTGTGCCATCACACTTTGTCCTTAGCTGTTTTTGCATGAGGAAAGTGGATTGATGCATCTCAATCTTTACTTGAAATCATTTGGATGGTTCTTCAGAAACTCCAGTGCAAGGGCCAATGAGATAGCTCAGTGGACTACGTGTCTGCTTAAGCAAGGACAGAGACCAAGGTTCGATCCTTGGTACCACAGTGCCCCACTCCTGGGTGTACTGAGCCAGGCACTAAGCCAGGCCCTGAGCTGGACACTGATCCCAGGAGTGATGGTGCACACCTGTAATTCCAGCACTGGGGAGGTTAAAAATAGGAGGATCACTGCAAGTCCAAGCCCGAGGATTTCTTTCTTTGTATTTCAATATGCAGGTAGAAGAAAACAAACTTGCATCCACTGATAGTAACTGACAATGCTAAGGATTCTCATCCAAGAGTTGGGACAAAAAGTGGCTAAAGGGATGGGTAGTTTAAATCTGTTATTTATTTATTTGATGCAGGGTTTCACTATGTAGCCTAGACTCGTAGTGATCTTCCTGTCTCAGCCTCCCCAGGGCTGTGATTACAGGCATGTGCCACCAGGCCTGGTTTTGGTGGCCAGGTCGGTGCAGGCCAGTGCAGCATGCGTAATGGGGATCAAACCCAGGTCCTTGCGCTTGCCAGGAAGACACTTAGAGCACCGGGCTATCTCCCTAGCCCTGGGCTGGTTAGTTTAAATAAGCTCCTTAAGGAATTTCAGCATACCTGCTTAAGATGACTGCTATTTACCAACCACACTTCCCATCACAGTGAAAGTCTCTGGAACATTTATTCCATAAGCATTTACTAATCTCCTAAGACAGGCATCATGGTACAGTGGTTAGAAACACCCAGGTCAGGGCTGAGTCACAGCCTGTTGCACTGTACAATAAGCAAGTAGCAGTAAACTGTGGAATGTGCAGTAGACACTTGAGCTACTTCTGAAACTTGCTCACATCTACCAATGTTTGTAACGTGAGGTCCTTTTATATCTGAGAAAATCTGAGCTTAAATATTTTTAAGTCATGGAGTTACTGTAATAAAATTCACCTGCATTAGTCTGCTTCTGTTACTATACTAAAATTCCTGTGGCTGTATGCTTTAAGAAGAAAAGAGATTTGCTTAGGTTTCAAGTATAGAGATTTAAGACATGGTGCTCTCATTTATTCCGATCTGGTGAGGGTGTCCTAGAAGACAAGAACAAGGTGAGAGTGTGTGGAAGGCAGAAGTCATGCAGAGACAGGGAGTCAGAGAATGAGAAGCTGGTTGTCTGAGCTTCCACTAGACCCCACCTCTTAGAAGTTGCACCACAGCAATACGGAAGACCAGGCAGGCCTCCAACGCATGAACCTTTGAAAAGACAAACACATCTAAATGATGGCATCCCATCTCATAAGGTGACTATTCATGGAAGGTGCTTTGCCTACGACAGGCTTATTACAATAACGTGCTATATGCGTGCTGTTCCCTTTCTGTCTTCTTTTCTTCCCTCTCTTCATTATTATCATCATCGTCCTCATCATTATTTTTTGAAGCATCAAGTTAAGTGCTGTGATTTAGCCCTGAGTCAGCCTGACTCAGCTCTTGCCTTCATGGATTTCACTGAGGAGGTTTCCGTTGACAGCATTCACCAGCATCGTGTGTCAGGATCAGTGGCCTCAAGACACCTGGGATAGCCCGGGAAATGGAATTATGTGTGTTGCTGTCCAATCCAGTTGTTACCCTTGTAGTGGTTATAATTAAAGTATTTTATATTATATAGTTGGTTCACATAGACCTTTAAGTTTTGCCACATTTCTTTGTCCCTTCCTGAGAAGAGTGAAAGAGGTTGATTCAGACATTTTGCCTTTTCCAGTCTGTATTCTTCCAAAATTCTTAACAGAGTCCTACCCTATAAATCTGAGCTGGAGACCCCCTTGTTGTTTCTACTTTCTAGCATTAGCTCAGTGTGAAATCTTGGGCTGTTAAACAACTACACTTGTCCCCAGCACCCAGCGAGGTATCCAGGGTGCCCGGGTTCGATTAGTTGGCGTAGCGTTTGAAGTTGTTACTTTTTCCTGAGGTAGCAAGGGGAGAAGGAACAAAGGGAAAGCTGTGAGTTAGACATCCAGTGGGCTTCATTCACCATGGGCTTGGCACAGTGTTGAATGTTTCAAGCACTGTGCTGCTAGGCAGTCAACTGGGGTTTTGCTATCTGAATTTATTGAGAGTATAGACTCATTGGAGGTGATTCACATACAGCTCAGCCTCTGCTTCTCCATGCTGTGACCTCAGAAGTTGCATAGAGGTGGGATTTTTTTCATGCCTTCTTGTGTTTTCCACTCACTTGGAGGGCCTGGTCTGTGAGCCTCAGTTTTCCTATCTGGTAAATAAGTATAAGAATGGCATATTTCAGAGAGTTGTTTATTAAGAATAAATGACTAGAAATACTGTGAATAGTTGTTGGTGTATTGTAGAAACTCAGCAACTTCTAGCTATTACCTGTACTACCATTTTCTTACGATACAATTATATTTTGTTTCTTTTTTCTAGGACCTCATGCTTGCGAAGCAGGCACTGCACTACTGAGATGTGTCGCTGTCACATTTGGCTGCTCTGTGGTGCTTACCCTTAAGACATTTTGAGGCACTCTCAGGGCAGCTGGTCTTCAGGCTCTAAGTCTGCAGTAGGAGAAGCCAGAGCCCTCCCTTCTGAGGTTGAAATCTTGAAGCAAGGTGGGTGCACTTTAAACACACCACATACACTCATATTTATTTTTCTGGCATGACCACAATTTTGTCTAATTTCAGTATCACATTCCAATATTTATTACACTGGTTCTTTTCATTTGTCTTGCCAAAGAAAACTCAGTGAAGAGAGTTGTAAAATAATGATTGAAAATTTACTTAATGTCGAAATTTTTCTACTGTAACATTTTTCTCTTAGATATATTTTATACAGTACAGTATTATATCAACTGATATAATCTTTTGGCTCTATCCATTATGTTTCTGATTATTGTTGGCTTTTCCTCATTTCCTATACACTCCCTTTTCCTAAATGCCTCTTGAACCTTCATTCCTTTTTGCCCCATCCACCTCTTTCCTTTCCTGTATACCACCATGATCTCTCAGAACTGCCAACTATGTCACACCCCTTGGTTAGTGTCCTTCAGTGGCTCCTCATTACCCTAAGGGTAGAGGCAAATGGTGACCGGGGCCTTGCTTGTAGGATCCAGCTTTGCAAATGCATGTGTACGAGGCAAAGGCAAAGGCCTCTGAGACTTTTTAAAAAATATTTATTTATTTATTTACTTATTTATTTATGTATTTGCTATAGGGTCTAACTGCGAAGCTTGGACTCATAATGATCCTACTGTTTTCAGCTTCCCCAGCACTGGGATTACAGGTGTGTGCCACCATGCTCAGTTCTGGTGGTACTGCATGGCAGGCGGTACTGGGCATTGAATTCACATCTTTACCCTTGCCAAGACGCCACTTGGACCACTGAGCTGTCCGCCCAGCCCCTCTGAGACTGTTCTAGAACACGTGTGCCTTTCCCTCATTCTCCTTGCTCCAATCACACTCGCGTTCATTTCCCTGCTGACTTAGAGCCTTCGGAAAGGCCCCACTCTCTGCTGGGAACACATTCCATGTCCCACCCAGCTTGAGAGCTGGCTCTTCTTTGTTAGTGTTCAATTCAACTGATCTTTCTTGAAGGAAATCTTCTCTAATCATCCAGGTAGGGATAAGTTCTCTGATATTCCTATGTAAAGTGCTCCAAAGTTCTTGAAAGCATTCGTCGTGATTATCACTGAATATCTAATTGAATAATCTGTTTGGTCTCTTGCCTCAACATGGAAATCCCACAGATGCTGTCTTCCTTATTTCCCACTCTGCATGCTTTTAATCCTGAGCACAGTAGATTTGAATAATTATTTGTTGATAAATAAATAAATAAGACAGAAAAACCAATTTTTCTCCTTTAAGGAGGCTATGATTTGATTGAGCAGACTTCTTCCCTTAAATCAAAGATTCCAAAATTGTCTACTTTTAAAAGAGGCTTAATCCTATTATTGCATGTTTTGAGAAAAATCCTTTAAAGCCTGCTGTGTGGCTTGCTCACTAATTGTAGCGATTGTACCTAGGTCAGAAAAACAAGCCTGTGTATGGCAGCCTTTCCAGCCAAATCCTTGCTTCAGGCGAACTTCTCCAGTGGGATTATTTTGCTTTAATGTGTACATGACGTGTCCCTAACAAATTGCTTTAATAATGGCTCTGTCTATTATTAGGACAAGCAGGCAGTAATTGAACAGGCCAATGCCATGACTAGATGAGCTAGACATTCAGTGAAATCAGCTGTTCTTTCTTCCCAGAGTTGGCTGTTGCTGGATTCTCTTTGCTTTTAGCAAGTCACATTCATTTTTCTTACATTCTATTGTTTAACCACCTGGCAGTAGCCTTCACCTTTGGAAAGCATCAGCACAGTGAACTCATTCATTCCTCCTTCCAAGACACCCCCTCACCACCGTCACTGTTGCCATCCTCGGGTTCTCTGACTGCCAAGAGCAGATTCATCATGTAAGTAGGGTGCTGATGTCCACATCACTCACTCCATGTGAGGTTTAGAAATGCCTTTGGCTCAAGAGTTGTCATTCTTGGTAGATACTCGGTGGAATGAGCACATGATTTTTTTTTTTTTTTTTTGGTCAATTCTGAACAAATTTCAGAAGAGAGACTTTTCAGCAGATCTGGTGGGAGAGAAACAAAGACAGGCCTGGAGAGTTGAATGATGGCTTCCCTTGATACTAATAAAACTTAAGAATAAGTAAAAGAATGTAGGAGGAAAAAAATAGAAACCAGTATTTTTTTTCTAAATCTACATGCAAAAGCCAGTACTTGCTTCTAGAACTAAAATCCCTGATAGTCACAGGTATTGAATACCAAGATCAATATCAGTATGTGTTGTGATATACTGAAATATATGTTTATTTAAGGAGGGCACTGGCAGGAAATGATGCCAGCTTTGTTCAGTCTGGCTTTAGCTCAGCAAGTTGCTCATTCTGGCCAGCTTGGTTCTGAAGAGTGACTGCGAACATATCTTCTCTTCTTAGTGAGAGCTGGCAGTGTTTGATAGTCACCATTCCACTGAGAATAAGAAGAAAGAAAGATAACACCATAATATTTAAGGTATACTTACAACATTAAGAATTAAGCGTGTTTTATGTCACTGTCTAATGGAAGGCAATCCCATGTGTTAGATTTTATCATTAACTCCGTATTATGGAAGAAGAGTCTAAGGCTCAGAGTGGTTCAGTAATTTTTCCACTGGCATATTCTGCTGGATGGTAGTGGCAAGATTTGTATTCATCCTTGAGTTTAAAATCTAACCTGTTAAACACCATCATATGCCTTTACTGAGGAACAACTTTAAAAGTGCCAAGTAATAAATCAAACCTATTTAGTGAGGGAAGGATTGGGCTCTGGCTGCCTGTATCCCTTCTCTCTAAATAAATCAACAGCTGGGAGATAAAAGGAACTTCTTAGCTGGAATATTTTCTGTTCGCTATCAACTAAAAATCAACTCAAAGGAATGTTTTTCAGCAGTTCAAGTTGAAAACTTCTGCAGTTCTTGGTGAATTTTAAATTCTAAGTTGAGGATAGCTTTCTTTCTCTAGAATTCAAGGTTGGAGTTCATGAGCTGCAGGAAGGAGTGAAAGCAAATAGCCTTCCTTGTGAAGCCAGGTATTTAAGGATTTTTTTTTTCTTGCTTAATACTGCTGGATATTATGCAAAACTTCCTCTAAAATAACCTCCTAACAAACATAAGCTGGTCCTTCCATTTAAAAGATTAGCTTAAAAAATACTAAGGAGATGAGTGTGCGTGGCCCCAGACCCTCTGACAGCAAAATCATGATTAGCAAAAACTGCTGGGAGAGACAGAAGCTGGGCTGCTACAGATTAAATTAGCCACTGAGGGCTGCACATAGAGTTTAGTAAAGTGCATTTCCAAATGCAGAGCTAAATAATTCAAATATAAGTCCTTAGAGAAAATTGGTTTTCTTGATTTGAGCTTCCTTTTCAGAATAGAGAAATAAGATATGATAGTATTCTAAAAAGTGTTTGCTATACCTTGATCACTAGACTATTCATTTCAGATGAGACCCTTACGAGTTGAGAAGAAAAACAATCTGTGGTCTCTTGCACATGGTCTGAGATAACGTCAGAGCAGCAGGTAGATAACTCACCCTTAATTGGGTGATTCATAAAAAGTTTACTGACTCACACACTTGAATCGTTAAGGGCTAGAAAGAACTTGCAGCACAATGAGAGTTTGGGTTGAAGTGTTACAATCAGATTCTATCTCTTTTCTCTGCTTTCTTCTTTTCTCTGCTTTCTTGACTCTAAGTCCTTCAGAAGGAAAGGTGATGACGTTTTTGTTGGCTTTGAAAAGTCCAGAGATTACAACTCATTGGTTCTAGTCATGCCATGTACCCAGCCCGAACCAGTGTGATGGCCAGATGGGTGGATATCACACACGGACACACACACACATCCCTGGAACTGGCGCCCCCAAGGATTATGACTGAGAATGGGAAAAGGAAGGTGTTCCCAGAGGGAAAACCAAGTTACTATTTCCAGGAGAAAGGGAATGGATACCAACAGGTGAAATCAATAAAACACCAACAAAACCCAAAGGTCTATTGTAGGTAACAGGGTGAAACAGAGACGTGCTTAAAATAAAGTGAAACTTGGTTTTAACAGACCATGTAGAGATTCATGGCTTCATTCAGGAGTGTTTGCTATTTGTAGTTAGAAATCACACACAAAAATCTATAAAAGCTAATAAATGATTTTAACATTGTTTCGGATATAAAAACAATACACAAAATCAATTTTTGTTTTGTACATAGTAATTAACAAGCTAAAACGAAATTAAAATTCCATTTGCAAAACATCAACAATAAAATGAATAAATTTAATGAAGGAAGTATAAAACTTATATGCTGAAAACTACAAAACAACATTGACATAAAGAAGAATTAGGTGGGAAATATATCTTGTATTTATAGATTGAGAGCAATGAATATTTTTAAAATGGCAATTTTTTTCACATTGACCTAGAGAGTTAGTACAGTCTTCATAAAAATCTCAGGTGCATTTGTTAGTTATACATGTTTGTGATACATAATGACCAGTAAACAGATTTAATCAGAACACCAAAATAAAATACTAGTAACATTCCCCACGGAACTGGAGAAAAAAATTTAATATTCATACGGAAGCAGAAAAGACCCAGAGTAGCCAAAGCAATGCTGGGTAATAGAAGTAAACTAGGAAGCATTCCAGATTTTGTTTGTTTGGTTTTTGTTTGTTTGTTTGTTTTTTGTTTTTTGCAGAACCAGGGATTGAACTCAGGCCCTTGAGCTTGCCAAGGAAGCGCTTTATTCCACTGAGCCATCTCCCTGGCCCCCAAGCATTCCACATTTTAAGTCATACTATACAGCTATCATGATAAAAACAGCATGGTATCAGGATGAAAACATACGTATAGATCAGTGGAACAGAATAGAGGACCCAGAACAGCTATAGACACATGAGCCATCTGAGCTCCTCAAAAGAGGCCAATACATAGGCTGAATAGAGACAGCCTCTACAGTTAATGGTGCTGGGGAAACTGACTACCCCTATGCAGATGATGAATCTAGACTTGTTTTTCACCATGTATTATAAGCCAAAATCAAAATGGTTCAAAGATCTACGTAATAAAACAAAAATTTAACCTGCTGGAAGATAAAAATCAGGTATATATTTACATGATTTAGGATGATCCTAATATTTATATGGAGATGCAAAGATATAGAATATGAAAAGTTCTTTAAAAGACCTGAAAGACTTAGACTTGTGTATTTCAAAATCTGCTACAAAGCTGAGATAAAGATGACAGTATAGTATTGGCATAAATAAACCCTCACATTTTCTACAAAGGAACCAAGACGATTTAGTAAGGAAAGGAATCATTTTTCCAGCCTATGATACTGGCACAATTGGATAACTGTAAGCATGAAAACAAAATTATGACTTATTGTCCTATGTAAACACTGTCTCCAAGTAGTTCATAGATTAAGTTTAAGCATTAAATCACAAATCATAGCAAAAAACATAGCAGTACATCTTTATGACCATTGATCTGGCAGTATTTATTAAATGTGACAACAAAGGATAAAAAACAAAAGAAAATGATAGATGCATTAGACTTAAAAATTAAAACTTTTTGTGCTTCAAGGACACTGTCAAAAATGAGGGGTCACCTCACAGAATGGAAGAATACATTTTGAAATAACTGATGAAAGGTTTATGTCTAGAATTCTCAAAGAATGATTGTTAATTGCAATTGAAAAAGAAAAAGAGAACTCAATTTTAAAATAGGCAAATTATGGGAATGGAAATTTCTCCAAAGAAGATACATGAAGAGCCAATAAACGCATGATGAAAAATGCTCAACACCATTAGTCACCAGAGAAATGCAAACAAAACTACAAACTAAGATGCCATTTCAAAGCCACAAGCATGAGTGTAGTGTAAAAGATAGTAGATAGTGTGAAAGGGAAAGAAACTGCCCAAAAGGAAAGAACAACTGGGATGAGGGGAAGGAGAAAAGAAAGAAAGAAGGAAGGGAAAAGTGGTATATACACAAGGTAGCTAAGATAATTGTACTACTAACTTCTATTGGTTTATTGAAAGGAATAGTTAATGATTATTTTTTGATAAGTTTTACATGCTTATATCTGGCAATCTGAATGATTACTTTGAAGACACCAATATGTAATATAACAACCATTGTTGAATTCCTGTCATCTTGTTTTTTGAAAGTCTGTATCATTTCTAATGTTTTAAAATTATTTTTGTTCTCTTTAGAATAGTGCACACACACATACACACATACACAAGCATGGAAGGCACAAATAAATTCCAATTTGTAATTTAAAAAACAGACAATCATAAGTATTGGAGTGGAAGTGGGAAAGCGGAAACACTCACACATTGCCACTAAGAATGAAAACTACTCACAGAGAGCTTTGGAAAGAACTTCTTAAAAGTTAAAGAGAGCTACCATGTAACCCCTAAATTCTACTTCCAGGTATATATCCACAAGAGATGTCCACACAAAGATCTTGTATTTGAATGTTCATGGCATATTACTCATGATAGCAAAGAAATAGAAACAACTCAGATATTTATTGATTGATGAGTGAATTTAACAAACCCTGGTATATCAATACACTACAATGTTATTCAGCTGTTAAAAAGTATGAAACGCTGATACATGCTACATCATTAAACATCTTAGGACACAGAAGATCATAAACTCACGATTAATTTTTTCTGAAATATCCAGACTAGGAAACTCTGTTGAGGTAGAAAATAGATTTATACTTGCTGAAGGCTTGAGTAGGGGAAGTGACAAGTGAATGTTAATGGGAATAGAATTTATTTTAGGAGTAAAGAAAATATTCTGGAATTAGGTACTAAGAATGATTACGAAATTCTTGGAATATAGTAAACACCATCGAATTGTGCATTTCATCTACATTTATTGTAGTTCTGAAGATAGAATTGAGGGAGCACTAAGCTGCGTCCCCAGTCCTTCTTATTGTTTCTATCACGAGGCAGGGTCTTACTAAGTTACACAGGCTAGTTTCTCTCACTGCTCCTACATCAGTTTCCGTAGTAGCTGGGATTGCAAGTGTGTGTCACTGACTCTGGCTTTGTATTTTTTAAAATTTTATATTTTTAATTTTTAAAGAGAATAAAAGCAGTAAAAATATTAGAAGTGATACAGAATTTCACTAAACAAAATAATAGGAATTCAATAATGGTTGTTATTTTGCATATTGTTGTCTTCATATTAGTTGTTCAGATTACCAGATATAAGCATGCAAAATTGATCACAAAGTTATAAAAAATTAAAAAGGAGGAAAAAAATTAAGCACTAACTGCTCCCTTCAATAGACCAGTAGAAATCAGCAGTACAATTATGTGAGCTATCTTGGCTTTGTATTTAAAAGGCAAATCATATGTGAATTATACCTCATAAAGCTTTTGTTCAAAAAATTTGCAGGAAAATCTAGTTAACTGAATCGAATGCTGAGTAGTTCCAGTGAGTATTGCAGTAAAGTCTAGAGTCAAATTCTGTCTCCACTTCCAAGGCCCAATTACATCATCTGAAAGAAGGCAGAAGGGGAAAGAGATAACATCCACTTGGGTAGAGAGCTTGTGAGAAGTAAATGAGATAGTGTAGTTGAAGATTTTTTTAACACAATCAGTAACACAAACCAGGAATCTGAGAATTAATAAAGCAGGATCCTGAATGCAGATAAAGGATGTGCACCAGTTGGGGGGAAAGACTGTGTGATGCCAGGCTCTCAGCTCTTGAGTATGTTACAGAACCAACTGTACAGCTCAGACTCCAGCCAACCTCTAGCCCCCATTTCTCTCTGTCATCTGCAGTCAAAGCCCTAATCAGCTCATAGTGAGCAAGGCCAAATTCTCTAGGCATTGTGCTGTTGGTCATCACTGGCCCAAAGCCAAGGCCAAGGAACAAATGCAGGGTTTGCCTTCCTGCCCTGGGTCACCAGGGTTCTCCTCCACTTCACAGCATAGCCTGCTTCCTCACACTATTCCTGGGTGAGCCAGAAGACCTACCCTCTGCTGGACCCTGTAGTCCAGG
>NDGN011323872.1:0-11163 GCA_002564285.1 Tympanoctomys barrerae
CTGCATCTTGTACAATGAATAACCCTAAGACAACAATATGCAATGTATTAATTATTGAAACTGCCCTACTAATTGTATTTGAAGCTTTCTCATTGCTATTTATTTCTCAATAAAATTATTGGAAAAAAATAAGGATGTTTGGGAACCTGCCCCTTAGCTCAGTTCTTTAAGTGGCTGCTTCAACAAAGCAGTCAGGCTCAGGTTGCTGTGGTTCGATCCCCACAACTCAAGCCTGCCAAACCTGCCCTGAAGGCATTCAGAGCAAAATGAATAAATAAAAAATAAAAATAAGGATGTTTCATTGTATTTCTGGCTTTTAAAAGTTTTTACTTTGAATTCATAGTGCATCTATTCAAGTGTTTTTTTCTTTCTCTTTTGATCATTGCTTGATTTTCTTTGTTTTTTGCCTGTTATTATGATGAAATTAGTTGACGTATTTTGGTTGTTGAGTGAAACTCTCATTCCTTCAATGAATCTTACTGAGAAGAACAGATTTTCTTCTTTATAGAGGGTTGTCTTTGCTATAAATAATTTCATTGTCTATATTTTCACCTATGGTCCAAAGATTAAGTTTTTAAAATCTTTGTAAATTCTTGTTACCAGCATTATGCTTGCTGCACCAAAATAAATTGGGAATACTTCCCTTTACTAAAAAAGTCTTCCTAAGTATGCTATAGCTGCTTCTCTTAGCAGTTTTCTGTAATTAACCCTTGAAAACAGCGAGGATTTAATTTTTAATTGTTAAATGTGGTCTGGTCATGCACTCAAATACCCGAAGAGTGGCATAGAGCTTCAAATTTCTGATCTTACAGGAGTAAGTTTCAATAATTGTTTCAATTTAACATCCTACTCATTCACTTTGCTATGTAAAGCTGTTCATAATACCTTCTCAGTGCATTGATTTTGTCATTGATTTGTAGCAACAGAGCTGGCTTGCTTACCGATTGTATATGTGCTTTTTCATTAATCATATTACAAGGACTTTATGAATTTTTTCTGCACCACTTCAACATATATTTTTGCTTTTCTTAAAGTTAGGCATTAAAAAGCTGGCCAAATACCTCAGCAGACTGAAGTGCCTGCTTAGGCAGAGCGCAGGGGGCCGCGGTTCATGCCCCAGCATTGCATGCTGGCCCTGTCCCCCGGGATGCACTGAGACAGAGATTGAGACTGGGTGTAGTGGCTTGCGCCTATAATCCCAGCACTTGGGAGGTTGAAAAAAAAACGAATCGATATGAATCCGATCTACCTAGTGAGACCCTGTAGACCCTGTAGACCCTTACTAAAATTACAAAAAAGAAAGATATGCATGGAATCACATGCTGTTTTTCCTTTTCTCTTTTTCTGCAAAAGTACTATAGTGAACCTTCTATTTGTAATGTATCCCTCTGGCTCTTTCAATATTTTCTTCTCATATGAACAGATACATAAATGTATCTTTGGGTGTGTGTGTGTGTGTGTGCATGTGTGTGTGTGTATCCTTGAGTGAACATTTATCTGATACTAGTTGTATAACCAAAAGGGTATGTGTACATTTTTAAATATTTGTCCAGTTTAGGAATCATGAGATTCTTGTATCTACATATCCTTCGGCTACTGAATTGGAAAATTTGTCTTCCCAGATTTTCAATTACTGTTTCCTCTCCATTGTCAGATTTGCATTCTTCTGCCTATTTAACCATTTCTTATTTTCTCAAAAGCTGCTTCATATGCTGCCTAGATTTACTCAATCATCCCTTTTTCTTCTGCTCTTCATGTTAAATATAAATGTTTTTGATGTATCTGCCATGCTCAATGTACTCAGTAGTAATTTTTAAATGTTGGTAACTTATTACTTTTTTTACATTTGTATTTGTTTTCATATTATTCATTTCCTTCTCTTAGAACCTCTAAACCAGAATTTATTATGTTACATAATATTATATTCATTTGAGAATATATGGCTCTAAATCTTTGAATGCTTTGGTTTTCTAGAACCAACACCTAGATCATCTTGGACTTATTTTTTATCTGCTGGATATTTCTTTTCTTCTTGACTCTGAATCCAGTTTTTCTGCTTCTTTGAGAATTTGATGTCCTTTTTTTTTTACTGGACATTGTTCATGCCACATTATAGAACTTAAGCTCTTGTTTTTCTTTTCTAAAAATAAGGATTTTTCTTCCAGAAAACAGATCACTTACTGGGTTAACATGCACATTGTAAGTTTGGTCTTATAACTTTATTTTATGATGTGTCTAACATGCTTTACAAATTCCTCAACTTGAAAGGTCATTTAACTTGGCTTTAGAATTTCTCAGAGTGTATAGTAGAACTTTCTAGAGTGTGTGGTAAATTCTAAACTAAGGTGTCCCAGTTGGATCTTCAATTTCTTAGTAATATCTTAACTTAGAGACCTGGATCTGAATGGACTTTGGCCACCTGTGCCTCCCTAGATCAGGACAGGATAATCTGAGTCTCTGCTCCTGATTTCGCATTCTCTCAGTGCTGCAGTATTTTTGTTGATTTTCAATATTTGAAAATACTTGCCCATTTTGAGTTGAGTTTTATGACTTCTTAGGGAAAAAAAGCGTTAGAGACATAATTTAAGCTGCTTAAAATTTTCTTTTTTGACCTGATATATAGTATCTGACACTGAAAGCATCTTTTGCTATGACACTTTAAAATAAAAATATCTCATTGTGCTATTTTATGTAATAACTGACCTTGCATTTTTAATTTGAAATTTTAACAACTTTTCCCCCAGTATTTAATTGAATTTTAAAACTTGGAGGAGAGTATAGAAAATATATTTATAAGTAAAGCCTTGATTTGTACTCAGGCAGTTACTTAACTGAGGAAAAATTTGAGGTAAATTGAATATTCTTTTAATATTGGCCCAATCATTTTTAATGAATAAAAATAAAAGAATAAAACAAGACTGATAAAATGGTTTAAAACCTATTTGTTAGTATTGATAACTCATTGTTAACTGTAAATTACAGTGAAATGACATTATAGGAAAGAATTATTTTGGGAATAGAATAAATCTCAAGGGATCATTTAGGGTTGCCTTTCATTCATAAAGGAGAAGTTAAATTAAGTGAATGTCTTAATTTTTCACATATACTACTACATTATTATTTGTACATTTATAAGAAATTATGTGTGCATAACTCATTTTTTAACCAAATTTTAATGCTAGAATATCAAGCCCCATTTTAAAGATGAAAATCTACTCTCAGATGTGTTGAGTTTTTCCCAGTCTTTTCCTAACATGACCATAGGGAATATATTTAAAAGAAAGTGCTCACATTTTTGACTTATTCATCATTATTTAATTGAAACATCTTGGGTTTCAAGTTTTTATGTTCAGAGATACATTCCCACGGAGACTTGAGAGTGTGATAGACAACCCCCACTTCCATTAGAATCACAAAGCTGTTGGACTTCAAAGCTCTCTTCCAACGCAAAGATGAAAACTCAGGTGGCCTCTCTTGGAGACAACTGGAAATGGATTTTGGGGGAAAAGTGGCCGGCGTTCAGTGACTCATTTATTCTGGAAAGCAAATTGTAAAGATTTCTAAGTGAGTATGTAATTCACTTCTACACGTAAATTACTATCTACTTACACTTCACCATTACTGGTATCTACAAAAGTACTGCTGATTGTGTGGGTACCTGTGGGTAATATTTTCCTCCACTGTGTAATCTTACTATGACAATGGATCAAGATTACTGGTTTAACATAACTTTTTAAAAAATATATACTGGAGATGGAACTCTGGACCTAGAGCTTGCCAGACAGGTGCTTATGTCACTGAGCTATATCCCCAGCCCCAAGATTAGTGGCTTAATTTTGAGAAAAAAAGTAACATTTGTCCATACATGCACTAAAATATTTGGAATCATGATGTCATACAGTAATTTCTCCAATACTTTGTGAGTTTACAGAACATGTAATTAAACTTATTAAGGTTGGATACAAAACAGAATACAAGTTCCAGACTGGCTAAAATGTGAACCTAAAATAAAAGTCTAGTCATCTAATTGAGGAAAGTGATGAAACTCATTTCAATTTTAGCAAGCAATTTAAGTTTAGGACGACCAGATAATTTAGGGGACAGAAGCTGCATTCAAGAAATTATTGCAAAAATTTAAGTGTTTCAAGGTTAATGAGTATGAACACTACAGGTATTTGATCTTAGAAATGCCCAGTAAGATATTTAGAAATGACATGATCTGATTTTGGCGATTTGTGCTGATGTAAGGAGAAAGAATCGGGAGCGAGGGAACGGGAAGTGGGAAGAAGAATGGGCACCAAGGGAGGTCAGAACATTGACTCCCACGCTTCACGTTTCAGTATTCTTCCTTGCTGTGCATCTCTGATATTTCCAATCATAAAATATCACAACCTTGTATCTGACAGTTAACATCTTTCTCTCTTTTGCTCTAAAATGATAGAGATGATCTTACAAAATGAATGCACGTTCCTGAGGATAGGAGTAGGTCGCTAAAGGGGCCCACAGCTAAATACAGGCAGCTTGGAGTGAGACGCCCTACCAACCACAGATCAGGACTGCTTCCATAATTAAAATCACAGAAGAGAGAAAATTAGAACAGGGGAAATAACGAAGTAAATGGGAGGTTAAAATAAATTAAAGTAAGCATAAGCAAGCACGCTAATGATTTGCAGTAGAACCCAAGAGAATATTGTTCTACTCCTGCTGAGCTCACTGGATTTTGTGTCCAAGTCACACATCACAGACAAATGGAATCATTCACTCACAGAGGCAGAGAAAGCAAGACCACCCACGGGAAGCTTGGGTATGGGCTGGATGGGGAATACAAATAAAACCTCCCGTTGGATTGGTCAAATTTATGAAATGCTGATGCATCGCTTTCTCTCATCGAATATCCTGCGCATCACCGTTCCCTCTGTCTCTGGCACTGGTGCCTTCAGTTATCTTCTTTCCATTGAATATTTATATTTTGACTATTTCTTGATACTATGCATTTTATCCAACATTGACTTTGATTATCTTTGCTGAATCTCATTGTCTTAAGGCAGTTATTTTTAACAACATGGGATGGCTGAACATTATTTATTTATTCTTGTTAAATTCCACATCTCATTCTTGATATTCATATTTTATATTTTGTAACTTTGTCCTTCAGAATGTCAAATGCACTCGACAGTGCTTTTGCACTTGTAAACTGTTGCCAGTTTCTGTGGGCTCGGGGCTGACTTGTTCAAGGAATGAAATAATAAAGTGGAAAATTATTCCGTATTGTGCCAGACAAAGAGTGCTTTTATCAATCAATTCAGAAGTGACAATGAGAATTAAATCTGAGGCTTGCAGTTCTCTAACTTTCCTGGTTCAGTTGCACAGTACAAATCTTTTCTGATAGCACAGAGTGAACCTTTATGAACAGTTCATATAAACAAAAGCAAAAAAAAGTATAAATATAAAAGCACATATATACAAAATCTCACTTTGAAAACAAGAACCTTCAATTTGAGACATTTTAGTAATAATGTATTCTGAAATATACTTTAATCACGCATACATAAGCTCTTAGCACTTTAGGCTTAAAATATTTAAAAGTATCAGTTATGTCTCATGCTGTTTCTATTCATTCCTGTCTTTTAATTGAAAGCAATAATCTTTTGGCTCCCTGATCCTTCTCACCTGGATCAGAAAGAATAAACAGACTTCAATAAGCAAGTAAAATTTAATTAGAATTGATATTAAAATACAAAAGCTTGAAGCGCATTGAATAGCATTTTGTCTTTCGTTGGCTTACACTTGATATCCAACCTAGCATTATCTACATACCTCAGACGGAATTTCTTGCAACCAGAGGAGGAGGAACCCAAACCTGACAGAAGAATCTTTTATTTTCCTTATTGTCACACTCTTAGTATTTTAGTTTCTGACAATAATTTTAGGAAAACCTTCAGAAACAGTTAAATAGTTGAGAAATCTGGCAGTGAAAACATTGGAATTTGTACCTCATTTTCACAAACATTAGTTGTGACTTTCAATTTATTTTCTAAAACTCTTTAAAAATCATAAGTTAACATACTTATGACTAGTATAATTATGCACACCAACATAAGCTTTTGATAAAATAGACATGAATGGGCTGGGGAGATAGCTCAGTAGAATAAGAGCCAGCCTGGCAAGCACAAGGTCCTGAGTTCAATCCCTGGTACTGCAAATAAATAAATAAATAAGACATAAAAATCTATTAAAATGGTGTCTAAGAAAACAGAAGCATGTAATAGTTGCTTATGGATATTATTATTAATCACTGTTATTTATACTGATACTCTAAAGAAGTTCATGATATAACTTAAAATTCTGAGTAGCTAAAAGGGTACTGTAGATACATTTTGTAGATAACATTTCCATGAACTACCATTACAGCTATTTTAGGGTGGTTGGAGCGTGTTCACATATGCACACATGTGGGAATCGCCCCACAGCCTATTGCATTTGTACCAGCTATCATCTCAAAGAATTGTGCAAGAATGGGCTTCGCCTAACATTCAGCTCTATTTTAGAATTCTCACTTCTGAAGGTCTCCTTTGCCGCCCTGAGTGGAAGCTCCTGGAGAGATGACAACACAGGAAAATGCGTCCTTTCTGCTGCACTTAAGATGTGATTCTATGAGAGGTGTAAAAACGTGGAAACAGGAAGCCTTTGCAGTCTGCAAGTTTTCAACATGTTTAGGTGAAAAAAATAATCTATTTTTGTTAATCAACAAGAGAAACGTATTGATACTTGAAATGAAATATTTATAATATGCCTTTCTTTAAATTTTGAGAGTAATTTCATGTAAGAATCATAAGAGGAAGAAAACCTTAAAAGTGTTCTGATTTTTAAAGGCACTATTAAATCTGCATCTTTTAATAGCTACACTGTTTTAATGGTTCCAACTTCATATTTTTTTTCTGCAAAAAGCAGTTTGTTTAAATGACTCAATCAATATTCTTGTACACCTCCAGTAAAGTTAGAATGGAGCAAGTAATCATTCTGTTTTTGCAGAAGAACAAATTAAAAATAAAATAAATTTAGAAAAATATGTTCTGAGGTGGGTCTAGTAAAAACTTCATGTTTAGGTTGAATGAAGTAAAAATGTGTTCAAATAAAACAAAAATTACAATGAAATAAATTAAATGATTAAAAAATCCTGTGTTCTATAAGTTTACCTTCTTGTAAAATGGAGCAAAAGGATTCAGGTTACATGAAGATTTAAAACTTGTAAATGCTGATTGGTCATTGCAGTTTGTTCTCAAGCCTTTGATTTGGAAATTACAAACACTGAATATGAGGACATTATAGATAGAGGGTCGAAAGATAGTTGTTCAGCATGTGTGGTCTCTGGGTAGTTTTGATGGGAAAACAAATGCAAGAAAGGCTCTTAACAGGTACATGTTTCTCTTTTTGGTAATAGGGAAATCTACTGGATCCAACATAGTCAAATGCACACACATGTCTGAGATTTGGTGGGCAAGAAAGAAGCTAATGATGGAATACATTCCCCTAAGAAATACATCCTTCCTGTCTATATGCTGGTGGTGCTCAACAGTGTGGTAACCACGGTCAGGGATCTCCAAATAATCCAAACACTGAAAACACATTTGGAACCTAAACGGAAGAATCAGAGGTATTCATGTACATGCGTAAGTTCTATATGTATCACTGTGGTTACAAGTTCCTTTTTAGTAAATAAAAGACTAAAGGCATCTTGAGATTTTTAGTTTTCGACAGATGGTTGGTGGATTAACAGCTCTGGCTAAAGTTCATATAAAGATGAAAGAGGTATCACCTGATTATCTACTGAGGTATTGCACACACAGTATGACAGACATATACACTAGAACTTTTCATTTAAGTGGATTTCTTTTTTATTCCAAAGAGAATAAAAATATGCAAAACATTTGAAATTATAGGGAATTTCAAAATCAAGATAAAAATTTAAAAATAATTGTTATGTTTTACATTGTTGTCTTCAAAGTAGTTGCTCAAATTGTCAGATATAAGCAAGTAAAAATGTTCAAAATAAAAAGTTTAGGCACTAACTGCTCCCTTTAGAAAACCAGTAGAAACTGGTATGATAATCATACTAGCTATGCTAGGCATATACATACATGTTTTGATTGTACACCAGGGCCAGTGGGGTTCCTTTGAGGGGTGCTGGGATGGTTCAATGTACACAAATCTATAAATGTAGGGCTATGCTGGGTCACTCTGCTGAATTCATGCGCCTACAATATATGAATGGCAATGGACTACCCATCTCTGACAAATGTAAAAAAAAGGGGGGCTATAAATGAAAGATCATTTTGTACTGAAAAAATATATCTATATCTATATATAAAAAATAGCGTAGATATATAGCTACTTTCTCCTAGTTCACTGAGAAGAAAGTTCTGAACTAGTAGTGTTCAGACAAGATACCATGTCTGCATCTTGCAGTATGAGTAACTACTACAAAGACAACAATATGCAATTTATTAATTATTGTAACTGTACTAATAACCTGTTTTGAAGCTATCTCATTGCTACTTCTTTCTCAATAAAATTATAAAAACATAAAAATAAAACACAAACAATGTCAACAGGGTCAAAGATAAAAACCATGATCATCTTAATAGATGCAGAAAAAGCTTTTGACAAAATCCAACACTCATTCATGATAAAAACCCTACATAAAATTAGAATAGATGGTCTTTACCTCAAACTCATAAAAGCCATTTAAGTAGATTTCCTTGAAATGGAAAATTGTCACAAATAGATACATATATAATTGAATATAAAAGAACAAATTAATATCATGCCTTGCACTTGAACAGTTTATTAAACCATGTAAAAAGGAAATATGCAAGGAAGATAATAATTATCTTGCTTCTTCCAGGATCCTGTTGAGCTACAGATGATAAATAGTCATACATAGTCATTTTTCTATCAGTACAAAATATCATCTATTCCAAACATTAACAATTCATTCATTAGTCATAACAGCAGTGTTCTCATTTGCAGTGATCAATTACTAATGATTTCAAAATTCAGAAACTTGGGCTTTCTCTACGTGTTAAGACATGATTGCTTACTGTGGAAACACCATACACAGTTTTAAACTTAGTAGAGCATCCCAATGGATTACTGGTTATAAAATAATTTGTTATTGAAATACTGAGCACAGAATATCAGCAAAGATTAACCATTGCTGTATGTGTACTCATAGGTGTTTTGCATAGACACTTATTGACAAGTAATTTAAAGGAGTTTTACTATATGAATTCATCATCAAATTTGGTTCATGAAAAGCTAGAAGCAAAAATACACGTTTGAGTTAAAAGGAGCAATGTTTCAGCTAGGAATGAAATTTGCAGTTTTATAAGTCTTATTTATTTATTGGATAGAGGATTTAACTACACAGTTCAGATGCCTGACGATTCTCTTGTCTCAGCCTCCCCAGTGCTAGGATTACAGTCATACACCACCACGCCCAATTCCCGGTTTCCTTGGCCAGCACACTGTGCCTGGGATTCTGGGGTTGGCATGGCATATAGTATCCAGATTCAAACTTGAGTCTTTGTATTTGCCCCAGCAGGCACTTAGACCACTGAGCTAACTCTGAAGCATGCATTTTTTAACATTAGACATTTTTATTGAATATGTTACACTTGGAATAATGTTTCTTTCTTCTATTAAATATATAAGAAATGACACTTTAAGATTAATTAAAACAAAATATATTTTTCACCTTTGGTACTCTTGGAGTGTCACAGTTGGCATTGAACACACAACGGCTTATATGACCTGATATAACTGAACATGCTTCTGTTTAGTAAACATTTTCTGGGGACTGTATGCAGCACTCAGCGGAGAGACGACAATGCCAGACGAAGCCCAAGTGCTCTGGTACTGTCAACAAATCAGTACTTGGAGTTCCAGTTGAATTTTGAGGCCATGTGGTTTTAAGTTATGAAGCTTTTAAAAACAAACAAACTCTCAACCCAGACTTACCTTTTCAACATTATGTTTCTCTCTTCCTTGTTTGCCTTTATTCTCAATTCTTGGACAATTCACTTGCAAATTTGATTTTGGTCACTGTGTTTAAACTGAGCCTTAGTCCTTCTGATACTATTTTCTTTTTCTAAAGCCGGGTAAAACTCAGGATAAAATAACTGCAGAGCCTGAGATTCAGGTTTTGTTGTTCTTGTTCTTTTTATTTATATCAATCCAGCAAAGTCATTCTAAGTCCCTGACTTTTTTCACTTAAGATTATTATGGAATGGCTTGAGTAATGACCGTGCTGCAGCCCCATTCTCTTACCAAGGAAGTTCCTAAAGCTTGGAATTCAGTATTGCTAATGCTGACCACAGCAAGGTGCGACTGCACCAACTGTTCCTGAGGATTGTTTGCTAACAATGCTGCCGATGTACACTGAAGAAAGGACGCTTCTACACAGAGAGATAAATGGACCTGCAGGAAAACCTCGGCAGTCGTCATAGATTTGGTGTGGTTTCTAGACAGTACGGATTATCTAGACCCAAAAGAACATATTTCTTATTACAAAATGTCAAAACAGATATTAAGTTTAATAAACAATTATCAGTGTTGTCCTAAATACTAAGCATTTCTAGTAGTACGATAAGCATGAAACTGACTTAGGTAATTTGCCTAAAAGTTGTCGGACTGATAGTGAATACCTGAAGCATAAATAAAAATACTGTGTGCCAAGCACAGAACGTGGAGAATAGAGAATATTCATAATCTGTTCTTCATAGATGCTATGCTGGCACATTTTCATGAGGATTTTCTGAGTTTTACATGATGAGCCCTTCTCAGAGGACTGAAAAACAATAGCTCATGAGAAGGTAATCACTCCTCTGGGATCACGCAGGTGGTGAAGAACATTGCTTGCCTGAAAACCACGTCTGCACAGCAACAGTCATCCACTGCTGAAAGACATATAAAGGTGTAAACATTTTTGTGTGCTTGTGTTTTCAAAGGTCTATTAACAACTATTTCTAGGTGGGTTTTTTTTTGTGTGTGTGTGTAGGGTCTCACTTAAAAATCATTTCAAGGGCCGGGGAGATGGCTCAGTAGAATAAGCGCTTCCCTGGCAAGCGCAAGGGTGTGAGTTCAATCCCGGTTCCACCAAAA
>NDGN011323878.1:0-13174 GCA_002564285.1 Tympanoctomys barrerae
AAAAAAAAAAAAAAAAAAAAAAAAAACAGGGTTGGGAAGGTAGCTCAGTGTAAAAGCTTTAAATTCAATGCCCTTTAGCCAGTACCCAAAAATAAAATAAAAATTATAAAGCAGTACCATGCGTGAGACGTGACAGAATCATCTCAGTGCCCTATTATCCGGATTTCCCCTTCTGCTTTCCGGCAGGATACCGCTGTTTCCAACGTGTGAAGTCACGCACGCCACCTGTGGGTTGTGGCCACGCCCACTCCACTCGGCAGCTGCTGCTTCAAGGGAGTGGTGGTGTCTTTGGAGAGATGCGACCACTTTAGTTTTAGAAGTTCTTGCTTAGCTGAGCCCAGATTAGCCAGGCAGTCTCCACAGGTGCGCGGCCACCCATCGAGCTCAAGCCCAACTTCCTTTCTGCGTATGGTGGAGCATACTCTGTTCATGCATCTCCCTAATTCAGTAGTACTTACGTGGCCTTGCCTCTGTCATTAGAATTTAGCTTTATGTTTTAGCATGTAGGGGGCTCCGTTGACCAGAATGCCAGCACTTTAACATGTCAGCCAGCACTTTGGGGAGGGGGTGCTGGGGAGTGAACTCCGAGCTTTGGGCCTACTAAGCCCGTGTTCTACCACTGCTTCATACCTCCAACCTTTTCTAGAACTCTCAGTACAAAGCACAACACTTAACAAACAGCAGAGTCAAACCTGGGATCTTAATATGCAGAAATACCAAGCCCTCAATTCCACCCGAAAGTCACATGGTTCTGAGTGATGCAACCGTGCGTGATCTCTTACCAAGAACCACAAGTTTTAACTGCCAACTCCAGCAGTGGGGCAACAACTACTAGGTTCCAGCAGTAGTGGCAGCAGCTGAAGAGGACAGGTAACTATGTAGTATCCATCTGGTGCCAAAAATAACGCTCCTTTCTACCTCTATTTTTTGTAGCTGCTTCACGGGTTTTGTGCTTTCCCCCTCCTCCCGACCTGCAGCACCCGCTGCCAAAAAGCCTGTGCGTTCTGTGTCCCGGGAAATGGTTTCTAGGGAAACAGAATTTTCAGTGTTAAAATTGGGACGGTCCTAGGCAACTGAAGACAGCTGGTCACCCTAGTTATAGACCCAGAAGAGCCATTCTAGAGAGTCCTTAGAATAGGATGGCTCCTCCCACTGTCTGGCTGTCTCTCCCTACTTGTGTTAGTTTGAGAAGCTCAGCGAGTGAAATCTAACAGAGCAGATAAACAATCTGATCTTTTTCTCTGCCACTTGCCCATCCAATCTTTCAGAAATTGAATTCTATATTCAATTTCCAGTTTTCTTATTGCCCCAGAAAGGAAGAGGCAGAAATTGGAGGGGTAAACTAAGCTAGGAGTCCTACCATTTACACGTCTCCCAATGCCTCCGGACAGTTGCAGTCTGAGACCGTGGGGTCAGGCAGCCTACAGTAGCATCCTGTTGTGAGTATAAAGCGTTACTCTCTTTTTCATTCGTTGTATTAGCTGCACCATCTGTAGCTGCTTGAAATATAAGAAAGACTAATAAGAAAAGCCTTAGTCCTCAAAGAGCCTAAAGGCTGGAGGGTGACTATATGAGGAAAGAGAAAAGGTTAATTTTTTACACACCAATAATGAATGTCCTAAGAATTTAGTTAAGCAACTCGCAATAACTACAAAAATACCTAGGAATAAACAACACAGGAAGAAAAAAGAACTTCTAGAATGGAAATTATAAAACATCCACTAAAAAAACAGAAGACACAAAAATTGAAAGCTCTCCCATTTTCATGGATTATAATAATTAATGCTGTTAAAATGTTCACACTACCCAAAGTGATCAGAAAATTCAATGCAGTCCCCATCAGATACCAATGATATTCTTCACAAAACTGAAAAACAATCCTAAAATTTATGTTAAAGCACAAATGACCCTGAGTAGCCGGAACATTCCTGAGCAAGAAGAACAAAGCTAGAGGCAACACAATACCTGATTTTCAGACATACTAAAATCCAGAGGAGCACTGCACTGGCATAGAAGTAGACACAGGGACAAATGGAATGTTATAGAAATCTCAGAAATAAATGGAAGTATCTAGAACAAACTGAATCTTGGCAAAGGAACAAAAAACACATTGTGGAAAAAATCAGCACATTTGGTGCTGGAAAAATTGGATGTCCATATGCATAATAGCAAATTTTAACTCCTATCTCTTATCCTGGGGAAAAGCAAATTAAAAAATGGATCAAAGACCTAAATGTAAGACCTGACACTCTGAACTTGCTAGAAGAAAACAAAGGGGAAACACTTCAAGATGTTGGGATGGGCAAGGACTCGTTGGTTTGGGCTCAGGAAACGAACACAAACCTTGACAGACAGAATTTCATCAAACTAAAACATGGCTCAGTAAAGGAAACAATCGACAGAGTGAAGATAGAACCTGTGGAATGGGAAAAAAATATCTTCAACTATTGATCTGACAGTTAATATCTAGAATACATAAGGAACTCAACAGAACTTTTTTTTTTTTTTTTTTCCCCAGAATGGAGGATTGAACTCAGGCCCTCGTGCTTGCCAGGCAAGCACTTATTCTACTGAGCTATCTCCCAGGCCCTCTCAATAGAACTTAGCAACAAAAACCAAGTAGTCCAATTTTTTAAATGGACAAATAATCTAAACTGACACTTGTCAGAAAAAGAAATAAAAATGGCCAACCAATACATGGAAAAAAAATGCCCAGTATTATTTTGATTTGCCAGGAATTGAAATCAAAAGTACAATGAAATACATTTTACACCACTTAGAATGACTTAGTATAAACAAACAAAGCCTTCCAAACCAAAAAACTAACAAATATTGATGAGCATGTGGACAAAAAGAAACTTTCACACATTGCTCATAAGAATGCAAATGACTACAACCATTATAGAGAACAGCACCAATGTTCCTCAAAAAAACTATCAATAGACATACTGTATGATTCTGCGATCCCACTTCTACATATACATCCAAAGGAAACGAACCCATGTGCCAACGAGATAGCTACATGCCCGTGTTTATTGTGCTATCACTC
Organism: Tympanoctomys barrerae; assembly: GCA_002564285.1. Taxonomy (NCBI): domain Eukaryota; kingdom Metazoa; phylum Chordata; class Mammalia; order Rodentia; family Octodontidae; genus Tympanoctomys; species Tympanoctomys barrerae. The sequence goes on from NDGN011323878.1 coordinate 3,050, forward strand.
ACGAGAGCTAAGATTCAGCGTTAGTGTCCATCAGCAGATGTACAGGGGAAGTACATTAGAGTTTTAGGGCCGGCCAAATAGCTCAGCAGATTAAAGCACCTGCAAAAAATAAAAATTAAAAATTAAATAAAAAAATAAAGCGCCTGCAAGCAGATGCAGGAGCCAGGGGTTCAATCCCTGGGCCTGCCATGCCGGCCCTGCCACTGGGGCGTGCGGAGACCACACGAGACTGGGCGTGGTGGCACGTGCCTGTAATCCCAGCTCTTGGGAGGCTGTAAACAGGAAGATCACTACCAGTCCGATCTAGCAGTGAGACCCTGAATACCCTGTAGGCCCTTCCCTAGAATACATTAAAAAAAAAAAAAGAAAAAGAAAAAGGAAGCAAGCAAGCAAGCAAACAAGTGTTAACCTGACAGTAGAATAGTGATGACTAGAATTTGGAAAGCTCATGGTGGTGAAGAGGGCTGGAAAAAAGGAAGTTGTATCTGACTAGTGAACCCTGTATGCCAATGCCATACTGAACCCCATTTATACGTAAAACTAAAACATGCTCATTTTTTTGAAGCTCCTGATAAAAGGGCTGGATGTCATGGGTGCTTATAACATACCAGAAATTATGCGATGATATGATGCCATAGCAATAAGGTAAAGCACGAAGTGAAGAGGGAGGCGCGGGTGGGGCGGGGCGCAGGCAGGAGGCCGGGAGTGCAGGTGGGAGGCGAGCTTGGCTGAGTCGCGACCTGGGCAAAGTTCCTTAAGAAATGACACGGCAGGACCCCAATTCCTAGAATAGCAAGCTACAAACTGGAGCGTACGCGTTCCTGCTCTTCAGAGTCCCTGCAGGGCATTTCACAGGGTCTGAGGGCTGCTCTTCTCAGCACAGACGCTGGTCTATTCCCGTGAGCACTGAGAACCAAGGACAGCGGAGACCGAGACTGCAGAAGGCTGGCGGGAAGGCAAGGAAGCCCGGACGCGGGGCCTAATGAACATGGGAAGCCAGGGCCCTCCGTAATGGGGGTCAGACGGCGCTTCTGTCTGGGTTCTCCATGTCAAAAAGCTTAGCAAACAGAATTGCAGGGGGAGACGCTTCAGCAAAAGCACTCAACCCACTGAAAATAATTTATACTTGTTCATATTTACAAACAACCTGTTAATTAAAAAAGATTCTTAACTACTCATTAAAGGGAGGCCCTCCCTTCGGGACTTATACTTTGCAAGACTGACTTACCATTTAATGAGAGTTATAGTGTGAGCGAAAATACGTAAAGGCTACATTTCTTTATACACTATAATTTTACTTTTTGACTAATTCCAACTTTCTGTGTCCTCAATTAGCCCGACTTAATGATGTTTTGTCACATATAGATTATGAAGTCTCGACTTTGTCTCAACTTGCCAGCCAGGAGTACCAGGATTAATGAATTCTCAAGGGTTTTAGAAGTCAAAATGATAGCCTTTCTTTTGCTTTACTAATTTATTTATTTATTTATTTTGTGGTACCGGGCAGGGGTTGAACTCAGGACTTGCACTTGCCAGGCAAGCGCTTATTCTACTGAGATATCTCCCTGGCCTCTCTTTACTAATTGTAAATGACAATAAGCTACTGGAAAAATGATACTTGATTTCACAACAACAGTTATATCTTTCTTGGCCATAACTTGAATATAATGGATCAGAGTTTATTACTTCTGTCTTCTGATATTAGAATTGCACATTTCTCACCTAGATAGTACAGCTCTATAATAAAGATGCTTCATTGTCATCATAATTGGTTCTTCCCCAAGTCCCAGGGTGTGTTTCATAATTTCCTTAAGTAGGGGCATTTCTAGAAGGGATGGAGTAGAGGGAAGCTTTCAAAGCTGGTTAGAAAGCTTAGACTAGGAGACCCAAGCAAGCCATTTCCTAGTGAGAGAGGAAAGAACCTGAGAGGTGACAGCTTCCAGACAGGAGAACAAAGGAAAGGAGGAAGGCTCCTGCAAGGTCAGAACTGCAAGGCTTTGGGGGAGAAACCAGGAGGAGTCCTTTTGCTGTTCCCTTCACACCCACTGCACACAGAAGTAAGTTTTCTTCTTCTTTTAAAAAAACCTTTTATTTTATGCATGTATGTATTTATGTATGTACATATTCAGTCTATGGTTTCTCTACACACTCAGACTCATAGTGAGCCTCCCGTCTCAGCCTCCCCAGCACTGGGATTACAGGCATGTGCCACCATGCCCTGTCTCAGTGGGTCAGCACTCCATGTGGCATGTGGTATGGTACCACGGATTAAATCCCAGTCCCGGTGGGGGCTAGGCAGGCGCTTAGACCACTGAGCTATCTCTCCAGCCAGTAATAAGTTTTCTTAAGTGACCAATTTCTTCTCCATACAAAATGGAAAACTTTACTTTTGAAGTGTTGAATTAATTTTCAGACAAGCCGTTTACATAAAAGGCGGCTTTGCCAGTTATATACAACCTGTATGTAGACAGACTCCCTAGCTTCTAGGAACTTCAGTGTCCTTTCAATAAAAATGACAATAAACACTTTTTATTGATCAACCCTGCTGCCACATGAGGATTAAACAAGCTAAGAATGCACACATGAGAACTCAAGAAACAAGAACAGAGGTTGAGGTGAGAGGATCGCTGCGAGTTTGAGAGCAGCTGGGCTGCAGAGTGAACTCAAGGCCAGCCTGGGCTGCAGAGCAAGACTGTTTCAAAAGACAAAAAGAAAAATGAAAAAAAATAAATAAATAAAAAATAAAAAATGCTCATTTTTTACCTGAATTATTTTTGCTTCCTTTTCATTTGGATGCTAGCTGCTCTTTATTTATGTTCTTATGTTTGATTTTTTAATATCAGTACAAAGTCAGAGAAGTTAAACAACCATTTCCAAGATGACACAAGTTATTTTCTAGACCATATTCAATGGCTAAGTGGCTGGTACATGCTACGTGCTACGGAAACAGCAGTAAATAGTGGACAGAAATTCCCTTCTCTACTTGCCAGCTCCCATTTCAATGGAAAAAGATAGAGATCAAAGAAAATAAATAAGACAAATATGGAGAGTGTGGCATGTCAGAAAACATTCCAAAGAAAAATAAAGTGAAGGTAAAGGATAAGGAACCTGTGGGAGAGGCAGGCCAGGGCATTCTGCAGACTCAGGAGCTAGTAGGAAATGAAAACATATTTGAAATACACAGCATTCAGGTAGAGCCGTAGCTCAGCGTGAAACTGATAGCCCTCGCCTGCTTACTTGAATAATGCGGAAGGGTCTCATCGGCAACCTAACTTCCTAGGGCAAGAAGCTTGAAAAAGAAGAGCAAACAAAAAATAAATAAATAACAAGATGAGAGTAATCAGGACACAGATTAGTAACTCTGAAATTAGAAATACAAAAGAAAAGCAAATACAAAAAAAGCTGATTCTGAAGGGAGAAAACTTGGTAGAATTGACCAATTCCCTAGTAAGACTGACACAAATAGAGATTAAACTCAAAAAAATATCATAAATGAAATAGGGGATATCACTACATGCTACCCAACATTAAAGAACTATTAATGCCAATCAAAATCCCAGGAAAATATTTGTAAGTACAGACATGATTATTCTGAAGTATATTGGCAAGCAAAAAAAAAAAAAAAAAGAAAAAACAAAGACAAAAAACCACCACCACCAACCTAAAAACTAGAAAAGCTAAAAGAGTTTTGAAAAAATAGTAAAATAGAAGCAATCAATCTACCAGATTTCAAGACTTATTGCTATCATAATCAAAATTTATAGCTACCAAAATCAAGTGAAATTTATAGCACTAAACTGACTCCCTGCTGGCAAAGGGAAACTCTAAGATTAGAGGAAGCTGGAAATAGACCCATACAGATATGCCCAGTTGATTTCTGAAAAAAGTGCCCAACCAGTTCAATCTAAGAAATATAGCTTTTGAAGAGAAGGTGCTGGGGCAATTGGGCATTCATGGGCAAAAAAGTAAACCATGATCTAAACTTCTTATCTTGTACAAAGTAGAGCAGATAGCTATTGAGAATGAAAGAGGTTATAAAGCCTTTATGGGGAAACCTGAGAAAATCTCTGGGCCTAGAGCTAATCAAAATTTTCTTGGACCCAAGACCACACAAGGAAAAGGAAAGGAAATTTGGAAAGACAACAAAAGGAAATATTGCTATCTGGACGTCACTAAAATTAGTTCTTTATTTTTCCAAAGACTGTTAATGGGGACAATCTGCTTAGGTGCTCCCTTCTGTCCTCCAGGTCAGGAGCTTTCTTTCACCCAATAAATATATTCTACTTTAAAAAAAAAAAAAAAAAAAAGACTGTTAAAATGATGAAAAGACAAGCTACAGACTGGATTAAAAAAAATCTGAGGCCAGAGTATAAGTATATAATGAACTCTTAAAACTCAACAGTAGACTAAATAAACAGTTCAATCAAAACAAAAAAAAAGTAAAAGACAAATCATTGAAAGTGATATTCAGGTGCCAGAGAGATAGGTCAGAGGCATAAGCACCTACCTGGCAAGCACAAGACCTGGAGCTCAATCCCAGGCCCCACATGCCCTGTGGTCTTGGCTCGGGATCCCTGGGTGCTCTGAATTGGCCCCAAAGGCAGACACCCACCATGTGGTCCCAGGCGTAGTGGTACATGCCTGTAATCCCAGTACCTGGGAGGTTGAGCCAGGAGGATCTCTGCGAGTTCGAGACCAGCCTAGGGACTACAAAAGTGAGCACAAGGCCAGTACAAACTGTATAGAGAGACCATGTCCCAAAAAAAAAAAAAAAAAGTGATATTCAGATAGCTAATAAACTGTGTAAAGATACTCAACATCATTAAAATGAAAGTCACCGGAAGACATCCCTGCATGCCTATCAGTGACATACCTCTTTGGTGACACCGTGGAATGCTGAAGAAGACAGAAGAGACCCTGGATCACTCCCGCGTTGCTGGAGGGAATGTGATATGGTACAGCCACGCTGGAAACAGTTCTGCAGTTTCTCATAAAACTAAACATGTAATTAGCATACCCAGCAATTGCGCTGTTGGGCATTTATCCCAGCGGAATGAAAACTTAGGTTCACACAAAATCCTGTACACAAATGTTCATAGCAGCTTTATTTATAATATCTCAAAACTGGAATCAGCCCAGATGTTCTTTAACAGCTAAATGGTTAAACAAATTGTGGCCTGTTCTGTTGTAATAAAAAGAAACATGATGGATATGTGTGATAACTTGGATGAATTTTCAGGAAATCATGTTGGGTGAACTAAGCCAATCTCCAAAGTTCCGCGCTATTTTCAATGCCTGCTTCCACTTATACAGCACTTGGAAATGAAAGTATTTTTGGAATGCAGAGTGCACCAGTCACTGCGAGTGGTTATGGACCTGCTGGAGAGGAGGAAGAAGCTGAAGAGAGGCGGATGGGGCGTTGGAAGACATCCGGTGTCTCTACAGTTGTGGTAGGCCTGAGAATGAGCATACACAGGTGACAAAAGTGTGCAGAAAGCAATACTCACGAAGCCAAGTAACACGGTGCAAATTGGAATGAGCTCAGTAGACTTTATCAGTGTATCTTGGTTGTGCTAGTATGTTATACTTCCATAAAACTTTACCACTAGATTACAGTGGACAAGATACACAGGGATGTCTCTGTCTTCATTCTTAGCTTTTAAATTATTAAATTATAATTTCAATTAAAATAGCCATAAAGGTTGGCTAAAGAGAGATACAGTCCTTAAGGTTCTTCTCCCCCAAAGATATCCCACTAACACAATGGCCTCGCTATAAAAACAGAGCGAAAGGAATTGCTGTCCTTTGGTTCCTTATAAACACACCCAAAGTAAAATAAAGTAAATTCAAAGAAATCAAAGCTCTATACAGTGCAGTTTTACAAGGTTGCTAAATGCCCTTGCTTTTAGGATCCTGAAAGCAGTTTCCTTATATCAAAGCTCAAGCCTCCTGAGTTGAGTGTGCATTGTTGAAAATGATAACAAGATGCTGCTCTGCACGGCATGGAATTGGATGGCAGGGCGGTTTCTTCAAGAGAGGACACGTTTAGGTTGCAACGATGCACCCGCATAGTTAGCGGATGGCAACTGCACTCACCACATGACCAGAGTTCCATGAATCACAGATAAGAAGACTGGGAAGTTCCAGTGATTTCACTCATTTTTATAATGCCTACAAAAACCATATGCCTAAACATATCTATATAATACTTAAAAAATAATGCCAAAAACCACCCTCAGAAAATAATTTAAAAATAAGACCTAAAAAAACCTATAAACTTAATTAATTAAAAAGACCAAAAATAGCTAAAATATCTAAATGCCTGAAACACCTGAAATAACTAAGATACCTAAAAACAGTATCTAAAATGCCAATAAACTTAATTAGTTAAAAATAAATAAATAGGACTGGCCAGTAGCTCAGTGGATTAAAGCGCGTGCTTAGGCAGGGCCAAGTACCAAGGTTTGATCCCGGGTGTGCCACGCTGGCCTCGACCCCAGGGCACACTGAGACAGCGATTGAGACTGGGCGTGCTGGTGCATGCCTGGAATCCCAGTGCTTGGGAGGTTGAAAACAGGAGAATCATTATGAGTCCTATCTGTGTAGCAAGACCCTGTAGACCATGTATTAAATACAATACATACATACATACATACATACATACATAAAATAGATAACTTTAAAGAAGCAGACATTTTAGTGAAAGTTGCTGCATATGGGGCAGGAAAACTGAGAGACACAAGTGAGAAAGCACAATGATTCCCTTGTAGAGTAGAAGATGGCATAGATCCCACGGTGGCTCCAGCGACTGGTGCGGTGTCACATGGCCTCACAATTTGCTAGAAGTGGATTTTAGTGCTTTCTCCATATGCCCAAAAGGTGCTTGTGTTAACTGATCCAAATACTACCAAGAAGAATTGATAATTTCACAATATAAAGAGTAACAGGTTATACTGTATACTTTCTATATACAATAGGTTTTTTTTGTTTGTTTAATGAAATTGAAGACAATTTAATTTAGCCAAAATAACATGACTAAGGTCTTGTGATGTGGCCACAGAATCTCTTTTCTTCAATTTTGACAAATGTGTTTCAGTTTCTACTGTATTCATTTCTGAATACATTCAGCATTAACTGGTGCAAAGGTTGTGGGATATTGCTAAACAGAAAGTATTCAGTATTTTAGTGAAATTTATACTTGGTTCTTCGGAAATGTGCAATACATTTCGAGGATATCATTTGGAGACAACTGACATTATCATAAGTTCATTTCATCCCATTTTGATAACAAGTTGTTCTGTGTTTATTCAGAAAACTACCTATACTTTAAAAGGACTTAAATTTATCTGACTTAATTCACTCAACATGTTTTCAAGTTGTATCTATTTTCCTACAACTGCCTTGAATTTGTCCTTAGTTGTGGCCGAGTAGCATTCCATTACGCATAGATGTTTCATTTTCTTTATTCCTCTGTCCACAGACATATCAGAGAACACAAAGAGATACTTGGCAAATGCATCCAGAGGCCAAGGTGAGGAGACACCAACTACCCACAAGCAGGGCAATCTTTCTGCATCACAAACACACACTGAATAATCATAATAATATTAGCGAGGATGGTGATGAGATAGGAAAGAGGGAGTCTGAAGCAGAAGCATGGTGGTGATTGAGGAGGGACGGTAAGCCGTAGGAATCAAAATGCTGGGCTGGGGAGATAGTTTGGTGGTCTAAGCACCCGCCTGGTAAGTGAAAGGATCTGGGTTCAACATTCCAGCCCCAGACCCCCGGGTCTGTCACTGAAACGGGTGGCACACAGCTGTAATCCCAGCGCTGGGGAGGCAGAGACGGATCACTACAAGTCTAAGCTGCATAGGGAGACCTTGTACCAAATAAATAAATAAATAAACAAGTGATTGAAAAAAGAATCAAAATATTACTATATGTTCCTGCCCCCTAAGATGAATCTTAATATGTATCCCAAATATGTATCGATTTAAAAGCTTAATATATAAATACTTCTCTTTTTGAAAAAAAAAAAAGCTGGTAAGTTACAGTGATTTCACTCATTTTATAATGCCTATGAAAACATTTTGTTGCTATTTTACTTTCAAAGGAAAACATTTGGAAAATAGATATTCCACCAAACTGTAAATTCACATGCAATGTGTAATATTTTATACACCATCAACACCGTATAGAAATACAAAAATATAAAGAGAAAACTAGCGACACAGTAGAACCGAAACGTCTACATTATGGCATCTGCAGGATGCTCCTGCATGGGGTTGCATAGTGCTGTCCTCATACATACACGTCCCATGCTCCGGAACTCCCAAGGGTGACCCTGTAGGTGAGAGGGGTCTCTATTCATAGATGTGAAGGGTCTGGCGTGAAGAGGTAATCCTACATTATTTGGATATATCCTAACTCTAGTGACAAGTTTCCTCATCTGAGTTAGGCACATGGAGACATGTCAGAGACAGAACAGAAAAACTCCATGAAGACACAAGTGAGCGTAGGGGAGACGAAGCCACCCACACAGGAATGACCGGAAGTCCCAGGACAGGCACCAGAAAGGGGAAGAGTAAGGAAACACTGTTTCTTAGGTCTCCCAAGGGGAGACTCTACCAAATTTTGGACTTCTAAAGATTTAAAAATAGAAAATAAAGCCATGAAAGTGCTAGACTAAGCAGCCAGATGTGGTGGCATTTGCCTATAATAATACCAATACTCTGGGAGGCTGAGGCAGGAAGATCACAAATTCCAAACGAATCTGGCAAATGTACTAACTTAGCAAGGCCCTGCCTCTCAATCAATTGTTCTCATCAAGCAATCGTAAGGCTGGGGAATGTAGCCTAGGGTGAAAACCATGCACACATCCCTGGTATGGGGTGCAGGAGTGACAGAATGAGAATTTCTATAAATTCCTATTATTTGGTGTTGACAAAGGCTACTGCATTATGGCATGAGGGGCTGGGGAGATGGCTCAGTGGGATAAGCACTTGCCTGGCAAGTGCAAGGGTCTGAGTTCAATCCCCGGTTCCACCAAAAAAAAACCCCCAAAACAAAAAACAACAAGCAATTCCCTGTAATAATGACATGGATTAAAGATAGGTAAATTTAAGTATATAAAATTATGTTATCTACAACATAAAAAATTTCTTTTTTTTTTCCTTTGTGTATTTGGTAGAAGGTTGCACTATGCATCTTATATTCTTAATGATCCTCTTATTTTCAGCCTCCCCAGTGCTGGGATTACAGGAGGTACCACCACGCTGGGTCTTGGTGGCCGGCTCAGCACACCTGGGGACAGGGCCAGTGCGACAAGAAAGAGGCCATGTGTTGTGGCACATACCTGCAATCCTAGCACTCAGGAGACTGAGGCAGGAGGATCACCATGAGTTTGAGACCAGCCTGGGCTACATAGTGAGTTGAAGTCCAGACTGAACTACATAGTGAGACTCTGTCTCAAAAAACAAAAATCAGACCGGTACAAAACAGAAGGAGGAGCCGAAGCTTCTGCTCGCGTGGCCTATGAGGCCGACTTGGCAGACACCTGATGGGTGGGGCCCACTGCATCCTTAGTCTCACATCGCAGGAAGCTGGATCTGCTCTTGTGGCCTCTTCCTGTCTTTCTGCCACATGGACAAGAATAGCGAATGAGGACTTTCCAGAAACAGAAGGGAATAAAAGATGCCGGGAGACGGGGCAGACACAGATGACGGGGAACCCCCACTGGTGTCACGCAAGCTCCCAGGCCCAGCCTTTCTCCAAGGCCAAGGAGGGCTTTTGCCTTTGGAGATTATAAGTCACTCTGAACTATCTTCATAGGTTTCTTCTTTTATTTATAGCAGAAGATGTCTAAATGAATGATTCCTTGTTGCTAATTCTGTTTAGAATTTTAAGTATGGAAACAGCTTCAAATAGAAATATTAATCTAAGGAATTCAAATTGAGTTCCCAGCATGTGTTAGGCACTGTGTCAGGTAGTGTGGTCAGAGTGCTTCTGAATACAGATGTTCATGTAGAATTATTTATTTATTTATTTATTACCATGTGGCATTTATTTTTTAATAATTTTATTGAGAAACAAATAGCAATGGGACAGTTTCAAAACCGATTAGTA